>CAJHQP010006290.1:0-39313 GCA_905132765.1 Moricandia arvensis | reverse complement strand
TGTGTTATTTTATAAGATACAATAATACAAAAATTAAATATATATTATTCTTCAAAATGTATATATTTTACCAAAATAGATAGCTTTTGCAAATATGAAACACATATTATTTGCACAAAAATTATAAATTTTTTTTTTTTTTTTGCAGATTTTAATTTTATAAATGCTTTAGTATAAAACACTTATATATGAAAATTTTATATTTATGTCTTAATTATATATCAATGTTATACTGTCGGAGTAATTGTTGAAAAACACGTAAAAAGTCATATAAAATATTTAATCCATAAAATATAAGAATAAGAAATGAAATATCTTCTTAACAGTATTATGTAAATGGATTTCTTAATAGAAACATTGAAATATTATAATTCTAAATAATGTAGGCAAGATTTTTTAATTATTTTTCTTATTATCTTGTTTTAATTATAAATTTATTATAATTTTATTTAAGTTATGTTTCTTATAATTTTAATTATCACTTAATTACATATACTTATTGGTTTTATAGTTTGAACTTTTTATAAATTGAACATGGTAATTACAGCAATGTTCTAAAAAGTAAATATTATGTTTTTTGAAATATATCTTTGTAAAAATAGAAGTATCTTATCCGTTAAGGGAAGTATGAAACACATAATTATTTTTAAAAAAGAGAAATATATTTGCAGAGTGAGAAATATCAGAAATGCTAATAAAATAGAAAAATATATGTGACATGTGCTAACTTATATTGTGGTATTTTATGTTTTAATTATTGTATTATTTTATATATCTAAATTTTGAAAATGAGAAAACCATGAAAACTATATAATATAAAAATATTTACCTTATGAAAATATAACTATAAATAGAATATATGTTTATGTTTCAATTTATCTATTATATAAAGGGATTGATTATTCTATGGACAAATATTTAATAAACTACTATAAAATAAACTATACTTATATTGTTTACTGCTTGATTTGAAATTTTAGTGCGTATATATATTTTAATCAGAATATTTGAAATTGTTATTCTCGATTTCTCAATTTTTTCCACTTAGCAATATTATCAATTTTACTTATTGTTTTATATTTTGAAATTCTATAATTATAAGTTTATTTTAAGTATATTGTGATTTAACTTTGGTCATGAGATGTACAATATAAAATAATATATATATATAATATAATATACTTATAATATGATCATTTTTTATATGTTTATATATAGCCATTCCAGAAATAATTACCGTGGCATATACACCTTACGCTAAACACTTCATCAAAATGTCCACAGGGGCGATATTATTAAGGTTGACAAAAAAATCAAGTTGGACTAAATTATAATAAGATAACACTTTTGGACTGGGGTTTATAAATTACAGCTAAACGGGCATTTGGCGCGTTCTCGTGAAAATTTCCTAAGAACGAACCCCCCTCTGTCTCTCGCAGTCTCGCAACTATATAAAGGCCTCTTCATATCCTCTCTTTCTCATAACATATCTTTTGACTCTTTTCTCTCTAACTTCTTGTCTTCATCTCAACTAACGACACTATCGGCCCTCAAACTCATACCTCGTTTCCGCTCCATCCTCGCTCCTCACTTAGTATATCCTCGCGCCAGATATGCTACAGTTTTAGCTCCGGGCCATCTCTCGAGGAGGTCCTCCTGTTTCCCTGCCATACTACATGCTTACTCAGCCTCGCGAGAGCCTTCCTCAGCAACCTAACTCCACTTCACGCACGCCGACCTATATTCACCGTCGAGGTCGGAGCCCAATGGGCAGCTCCTACTCTCTCCTGCCGGCTGCGTTCACCGACCTCAACCATGCGCTTCACCGTCGCCGGCTCCTGCCGACAGCTCTCTTACATCCCGAATTGGAGCTCCTGCTGCGCATAATGGCCCCTTTCTGGCGCGCGAGCTCGGATCTAACTCCCCAGCAACAGCACGCCGGCTCTAACATATCCGGCAGGATCTTTCTATAGGTATACTAGAGATCGCCTCGGACGCTTTGTTGCTTTAAATTTTTTGGTGTTTTTTTAGATTATCTTTTAATAATGCGAGGAGTTTAGTCGATGGACGGTAGAATATCCGATAATGTGTGTTTTTTAATAGGTTTGTTTAGAGATAATTGTTTTGTAGGTTTAATTAATGGAGGAATCATAATACTAGTTACTAGAACACCTTTATAGTTAGAATCTGTGTTGTTATTTAATTTTACTCATGTTTATTAGTTTGAAACACAGTGTTAAATCGTCTGGTTTTGATTATTAAGGCATCCTGATTTGAAAGTATTACCGAGTTCAAATTTGGTAGGAGTTTTTTAATCACGTTAAATCAAAAATGTGAATTATATTGTTGGAAAAGGTGATTAGTAAGTGATGTGACTATGAGTTATCAGACCAATCGATGTGAGTGCTTAGGACAGGTGTCGTAGGTTCTACAACGGTGATATTTGTGATTGATCAGTAGTGGCAAGGAACATGCTTGGTTTGTGTTTTGTTTGTTCTCTCTAATCTTTCTAACAAGCTTTCTTGAAAGTCGGTAATATTTTAACGAAGTTTAAATTTTGTCGTATTAGGTAAAAGTTACAAATACTGGAAATGTCGATTAGAAAGAGTTTATAGGTTTGGTCAGAAAAAGATAGAGGTCAGGTGTTAACATGGATGCACACGCTGTAAGTGATATCTTGGAGGACTTTTTTCTAGGATTTCTACTATGGGTCAATATCCATGTAGGCTTCTAAACCTAATTATTATATAGGAACCCGAATTTGGTAAAGGTGCCGTAACAAAAGCGTGTTTTTTGCCAAGTTACAGCAGAACCCAATTAATTGTTTCCTATAGTAAGGTAGACACATCTATCCCTACTGAATCTATTAAACTACAGTATTATCATTTTATTTAAAAGAAATTATGCTATAACAATTTATGAAATTATTATCTATTTTCTATAGCTGAATTAATTTATAGTTATAATGAAAATTTATATATGGATTTGTATTATTTTGAGCCGTCATAATAAATTCCACGTTACCATATACTTTACAACTCCCATGTTTGCTTTTTTTCTTGTAATTTTTTTTTGCATAATATGATATTTTGCGATTACTCAAAATTCCAACATGAACTTTTTTATTAAACAATGAACTAATGGTCATTTCGCACAAACAGAAGTATAGCTTAGAAATAACATTTTTTCATGTGGAGTTAGGGTCGCACTCATGGAACTATGGCCTGACGGGACAAAAAGTTGTTTTAGTGCTATTGCTACATGGGAACGATTTAAAAAGTTATAGTCCGCTTTATCTTTATTCAACCTTGTTTTAAAATTTAAACTATTACTGTTTTATATCTATTTATTATCTCAAAAATGTGAATTTGGTTCCATAATGACTCGAGCGCATCGCTTAAGGACCAAGAGTGTTCTGATCCTAAAGCTGGTCCTATGTGGGGTATTATAAAAATTGTCACTCCAAAATTTAAACTTTATTTATAATCTTTCACTAATAGCAATTTATCTTTTAACAAACTTTAATATAGTTATACCAACTAGAGAAGTCGGCCCGGCGGCGTTGTCTTTAGCCTGGAATGTCTAACTACTATTTTCTCATTACGTTTGTTATATGTTCATATTTACTAAAAATGACATAATAATGTTTATTTGTTTAGAAGGAAATAGTTTTCGGTCGTTGGAAGTGGATTACATATGTGGCAGACTCATTTAGTTTGGATTTTGAACATCGGTTGGTATCATATTAAGAGGTTGTGGCGTACATATGCTATACTAAAGGTTGGAATGAGGCTTACGTGGTATCTATTTGTCTCGTTATTGTTTTTTTATAATTTGATCCATAATTGGTGTTAATTATGCTTTGCTATAATTTAGGGTGGCTTACGTGAAAAAAAGAGTTATAATCTGAGTCTTATGATTATACGCTATTTGATATGAATGTCTTTGTTGTAGAAATTGTATTTCGTAACGGTTTATGATAGGTTGATTCTGAATATTTGAAAAGGTGAGTAAATATGTGCTTGCTAAAAGTTTATAATTCTATACCCCGACGCCGCCTCTATACAACTTGAAGATAGCAATTTTTGTATAAATTCCTTTTTGTAACCGTGATATTTACTAAACCAATGTTACAAAGACAAAATTTGTTTGATATAAGTAATCATATCATTTGTTTCAGTTTGGGACACACTCCAGCCAGAAAAGTTTCAATTCCAATTTTATTTCGGAATATAGTGGTCTACAGCAAGAGTGTCATACGTAGATATGTTTATACTGACCATGTATACCAACAATAAATTAATTTCCTCTACCTATTCCTCTAAGGACCTGAAGAACACAAAAGAAAGAAAAGAAGAAGACGAAATGTTTAGAGGATCATAAAGAAGCAGAGCTTGTTGATAAGAAGGTGCCTATATGTTTAACACTTCATTTTAATCATAATGTTAATTTGTCTAAGTTAGCTTTTATGCTGTCGATTATTAAAACTATGAATGAATTTTGTAGAAGATAGACAGAACCTTCGAGATTGAGACTAAAAAAAGAATCAGTAGACAAACATATAAATCAGCAGTTTTGGTGATTATTCAGCGTTCGGGTTGAAGAAATAAAAGAAGCAACACAATGGAAGAATATTAAGGCAGTATATTTTCTCAGTCAATGGGGGATTAAAGCGGGCGAACAATCGAGAGCATCATTCTAAGTTTATTAAACATTAAGTTTTGAGTTTGATTTTTCTACTCACATGCATTTGAGTTCGTCTGTGCGCCGATTAATATTACTGAAGATCACACGTGGTTCACAGTCTCACCAGCCTTTTGATCACTTCAGCTCTTGAACATGGCTTCTGATTGCAGTTTCAGCTGGGCGCGTCTTCTCCACGGATTTTTTTTCTATTCATGGCTTCGAGTTATTTTGTTTATCAAGATCGATTTAAAGGAGATCAGAAGATGATCCAGACTATCATTACAATGTGAAGAGGTATGGAACAATTTATGAGAACCTGGAGGATCACTTAGGAGTGGCAAGCGAAGTGAATAGATATGAAGAATGGTGAGTGATTTATCCTCCTATTAGTTATGGATACATAGTAGGAGATATGAAGGCTCGATCGGTGCAACCTGGAGAAGACAAACTCAAAGGGACAGTGGCATGCAGGGGGGGGAATGCACGAGTAGAGAAAAGGAAAGGATTCAAAAACGGAGGAGAATGCTTGAAATGTATCAAGGTAAGCTAGTTCAAGATTCAGAAGCTTGTGAAGGCCCAAAGGTAAATCAAACGAGAACATCAAAGGCAAGCCGACGAAGAAAAACCATTAAACCAAGACCAGAGCGAAATTATCCAGAAGAGATTTTCCATCAAAACAAACCAAGGGAGACATATTGGTGTCTGAGCAACTGCACATCTTAATAATCGAGGACGAGCTTCTATTAAGGGGAGGGAGAATGGTAGTAACCCGCGAAGGGATAAAATTGGTCGAGATCCGGTGACAAAAGTTGAAATTTGGAAGAGGAACAGGCATTTTTGGATATCAAAGTTTTGATAGGAATGCTGAGTTTTGGTCATATAAAACTTAACATGGTGTAGAGAAATGGATAGAGTGGCCTGAGCTAGTCACATTGGATCTGATGGTCGAGTCGCGGGCGATAAAGATCGATCGGTAGAGATTTTAAAGTTACGAGGTGGTCGAAGAATTGATAGTGAGGGAGCCAATAGAGATTCCAAAATTAAAGACTGCTCTACCCTGTTAGAAAATCTTCTTAGTATTGATCATGTCGGACGTTTTAGAAGCATATAACATTTTTTTTGAAACCCCACGGAACGTTTTAGAAAGCATATACAATCGATATTCGCGAAGGCTCGACTGTTTTACTTCTTAAGGCACGAAGTTTTTCCGACAGAACTTTCCGTAGAAATATTATTTTGAACATCAGGAAGCCAAGGCACGGGATTTAAGCAGGATGGAAAACTAGGCGCACGACGGGAATCGAAAGCACGCAGGATCGAAGTCAACGCAGGATCGAAGTGCACGACGGGAAAAACCGATGCGGCGCAAAAACCTTAATTTTGGTATTATGGATATTTTTCTCGGGGAAGTGCCGAAGGCTCAGGAAAATACTTTTGCATACCAATGGTGAGGGTATTCTTTTGGAGTGTTTATTAAAATTAGGTTCAGGAGTAAGCATCCATTAGCAGAACCAGCGGAAGAGCGGAATGATATTCGGGGGATTGATCGTACCATACCTTGTGTAGTGGTCAGAATATAATGGCGCGGAAAAGGGTCGTAAAAATTCGGGTGTAAAAATGGACCGAGAAGCACGAGGTTGGCTCGCGTGCATAAGGGATGCAGGAAGTTCTTGTTAACCATCCGCTAACCATCTGGTGTGCCAATGCGAGGCAGGGTGTTTACCCGGTTCGTGCACATGAAGAAGTAGCATGCAGAGTGACATGCAGAGAGCTGAGGTTGTCGTGGCTAGTAGCACAACACCACAAGGGAAAATGCTTGCAACCGCGAAAGCGGACTAAAGGGAGGTGGACACGAAGATGCCAGCGGAGTTTGCTTGGAAGAGGTCCCCATATCTTCAAGCATATTTAAGAGCATGTCTCAAGTGTACTTTCTGCCTAGTTCAATTTGGCAAAGTCATTAGTAGTCAATTTTACAAGAAGAATGGGCCCAAGGCTAACAATATTGGAGACGGGCCTTGCAAATGCAAAGCAGGGGGAGTCTTCAAATCCAGATTTTTTCATTAAGGTGAAAATTCTATGCCTGAGATTAATACTCTAATCCAGAGGAGTCTATTTCTGAATCACGGTTAAGAGGTTGTCTTATATTCTTTTCTCTGATGATTGATCAATAAGAGATGAAACGAGTGATGACAAGAGTTTCAATGTGCATTCCTCATATAGCCACAATGCAACCTGACATGAACCGAGTATGCTATATAAAGCAAACCTTTAGCCAAAACCTAATACTTTGTGTATTGGTTCTAAATCGAGTTTCTTGGGTAGTAGGTGCCAGCTGTTGTATGGAGAAGACGGCCCAGCTGAACTGCAACAGAAGCCATGTCAAGGAGCGGGTGGTGATTGTGAACACGTGTGATCTTCAGTAATTCATCCGCCACAGACAACTCCAAATGCAGTGAGTAGAAAAATCAAATAAAACTTAATGTTTAATAACTAATGTGCTTATGCCCCGCTTTAATCCCCCATTGACTGAGTTTTGCTTAATATTCTCCATTGGTTGCTTCTTTTATTTCTTCAACCGAACGCTGAATATCACCAAAATGTGTTTATATGTTGTTCTACTGATCTTTTTTTAGTCTCAATCTCGAAGGTGTTGTCTATCTTCTACAAAATTCATTATAGTTTTAAGTAATCGAAGCATAAAAGCTAACTAGACAAATAAATTATGATTAAAATGAAGTGTTAAACATATGGACCTTCTTATCAACAAGCTCTGCTTCTTTATGATCCTCTAAACATTTTTCGTTCTTCTTCTTTTCTTTCTTTGTGTTCTTCATCTTAGAGGAATATAGAATTAATTTTTGTTTATACATGGTTCAGTATAAGACATTGTCTCAGTTATGAATTCTGAAGACACTATATTCCGAATAAATTAATGAAACTTTTCTGGCTGGAGTGTGTCCCACTGAAACAAATGATCATATACTATAAAACCAAATTTTTCTTTGTACATGGTTTAGTAAATTCACGTTACAAAAAGAATTTATCAAAAATTGCTATCTCAAGTGTATAGAGGTTTAGATTATAAACTTTAGCAAGCCACATATTTTACTCACCTTTTCAATATCAGAATCAACCTATCATAAACCGTTACGAAATACAATTTTCTACAACCAAACCATTCATACAAATGATAATCATAAGACCCAGAAAACTCTTTTTTTTCAGAACCTAAAATATAGCAAAGCATATTTAACCAACCAATTATGGATTCAGAATTATAAAAAACATACAGCCAAAAGACCACGTAAGCCTCATCCAACCTATATAGATATACGCCACAACCTCTTAATATAGATACAACCATCAAAATCAAACATAATGAGTCTGCACATATGTAATCCTTCCACGACCGAATATTCTTAAACCATAAACGTTATTATGTCATTTTTTGTAAATATGAACATATAACAAACGCAATGAAAATAGTTATATACATTACAGGTAAAGCAACGCGCGGGCCGCTCCTAGTTATAACTATATTAAAGTTTGTTAAAAGATAAATTGCTATTAGTGAAGATTATAAATTAGTTTAAATTTTGAGTGACAATTTTTATAATACCCCACATAGGACCAGCTTAGGACATGTGGCAAGGGAGCGTGGGTTTTGGAACCCAAATTCCATTTTGTATAAATAGTATTAAAAGAAAGTTTAATTTTAAAAAAGGTTGAAAGATAAGGACTAAACTTTTTAAGTCGCCCATGTAGAAAGACTAAAAACAATTTTGTCCGCAGGCCCATAGTTCCCATGAGTCGACCCTAACTCCACATGAAAAAATGTTATTTCTAACGTATACTTCTGTTTGTGGAAATGCCATTAGTTCATTGTTTAATTAAAAGTTCATGGAATTTGAGAATGCAAATTATACATATTATGAAAAAAAATTACAAGAAAAAGCAACATGGTGTAAAGTATATGGTTAACGTGGATTTATATGACGGCTCAAAATAATACAATCATATATAAATTTTCATATAACTATAAAATTATCAGCTATAGAAAATAGATAATAATTTCATAAATTGTAATAGCATAATTTTTTTAAATAAAATGTATACTGTAGTTTAATAGATTCTAGATAGATGTGTCTACCTTCTATAGGAAACAAATTTTTGTGTAACTGGCAAAAACACGTTTTGTTACGGCACCTTTACCAAATTTGGTTCAATATAATAGGTAGAAGCCACATGGTTGACCCAATAGAATCCTAGAAAAAAGCTTACAAGTATCCTTACAGCTGTCTCCATGTTAACACCTACTCTATCTTTCTGACCAAACCCAAGACTTTTCTAATCGACTTTTCCAGTTTGTAACTTTCAATACGCAAATTAAACTTCGTTAAAATATTACCGACTTTCAAGAAAGTGTTAGAAAGAAGAGAGAACCAAACAAAAACAAACCAGCTGTTCTTGCCACTACTGATAAACAACAAATTCACCGTTTGTAGAACCTACGACACCTGTCTAAGCACTCACACGTTGCTGATATCATAGTCATCACTACTAATCACCTTTTCCAACAATAATCACTTTTGATTAAGTTAAAAACCCACCAAATTTTGAACTCGGTAATTCAAATCAGGATGCAATAATCAAAACCAGATACATGTGTTCAAAATAACATGAGTAAATTAATAACAAACGATATAACATAAGGTGTTCTAAGTACTAGGAGATGATCCTCCATAATAAACCACAAAACAAATCTCTAAACAAACTATTAAAAACCACAGATCGGATATCTACCGTCCATCGCTAAACTCTCGAATTATTAAAAGATAATCTAAACACCAAATTAAAGCAACAAAGCGGCGGCGACTAATAGGAATCCTATGAAAGATCCTGCGGATAGTAGAGCGGCGTTGCTGTTGTCGTTGGGAGTAGATCCGGTCGGGCCAGAAGGGGCATTTGCGGCAGGAGCTCCATCGGGTGTAAGAGATGTCGGAGGAGCCGGGGGTGAAGCGATGGTTGAGGTCGGTGAACGAGCCGGAGGAGAAGTAGGAGCTGCAGTGGGAGTGACTGACGGGGAAGGAGTGGTGGCGCGTGAAGGAGTTGGTGCGGAGGCTCTCGGAGGCTGAGAAGTTGGAGGAGTGGCTGGAACAGGAGACCTTGTCGGAGATGGGCCCGGAGCCTGAGCAATGGCGGAGGAAACTATGAGAGCGAGGAGGAGGGAAACGAGGATGGAGTTTGAGGCCATAGTTTCGTAGTTTGAGATGAAGACAAGAAGTAGAGAGAAAGAGTCAAAAGATATGTTATGAGAAAGAGAGGAGATGAAGAGGCTTTATATAGTGGAGACTGGAGAGACAGAGGGGGGGTTCTGTTTCTTAGAAATTTCACGAGAACGCGCAAATGGTTTAGCTGTAATTTATAAACCAAGTCCAAAAGTGTTATCTTATTATAATTTGAGTCCAACTTGATTTTTTTTTTGTCAACCTTAATAATATCGCGTGGACATTTGAGAAGTGTTTACTAAGGTGTATTCACGGTAATTATTCTGGAAATGGTAATATAACATATAAAAATGATCATATATATATATATATATATATATATATATTTATATGTAATTATGACCAAGTTTAACACAATTATAAAATAAACTTTAATTATAGAAATTCAAATATAAAACAATAAGTAAATGATAATTATTGTAATAAAAAATTAGAATCGAAACAATTTCAATATTCGATAAAATTTATTATACGCACTAAAAATTTCAATAAGAGTAAAATAAAATATTAGTTTATTTTATTAGTAGTTTATATATTTTCAATGAAAAATCATCTATATATGATAAATTGAAACAAAAATATATTTATTTTTATAGTTATATTTTCATAATTAAATTATTTTATATTTTGTTTTATGTTTTTCATTTTTTTCAAAATTTAGTATATAAATAATACTATAATTAAAACATAAAATACCACAATATAAGTTAGCACATGTACATTTTTTTTATATTATTAGCATTTCTGATATTTTCACTCTGCAAATAATTTTTTTTAAAAATAATATGTGTTTCATACTTCCCTTAAGATATCTATTTTTACAAAGTATATATTTCAAAAACATAATATTACTTTTAGAACATTGTGTAATTACCATGTTCAATTATAAAAGTCAAATATAAACAATAAGTATATGATAATTAATATAATTAAAATATATAAGAAACATAACTTAAATAAAAATTATAATAAATTTATATTAAACAAGTTAATAAGAAAATAATTAAAAAATCTTGTACATTATTAGAATTTTATATATTTCAATGTTTCTATTTAGAAATCATTCATATATGGTAAGAAGATATTTCATTCTTATTCTTATATTTTCATGATTAAATAGTTTTATATACTTTTACGTTTTTTTCAAAATACAGTATATACATGATAATATAATTAAGACATAAAATATAAAATTTTCATATATAAGTGTTTTATACTAAAGCATTTATAAAAGTTTAAAATCTGCAATTATAATTTTTTGCAAATAATATGTGTTTCATATTTGCAAAAGCTATCTATTTTTAAAATATATACATTTTGAAGAATAATATTATTTTTAATTTTTTGTTATTATTGTATTCTTTATAAATAATACAATTTTAATTTTTTTAAAGTTATTACATGTTGTTAATATTATTGTATGATAAATTTATTATGGATATTTATATTTTCATAAGATTTTTATGCATTTTAATAATATTTGTACTATCATATCAAGGATAAAAATTACATAAATATTTAGACTATTTGTTTTTAGTTACATAGATAAAGTTATATTTATGTTTATTATACTCAATGTAAGGATAAGCCTAAACACTTTCTAAATTTTTGAACATATTTTAAATTCATAAATTTTAATAAGGTAAATATTTCTAACTAAAACCAGAAAGACTAAAATTTATTAAGTTCTATTTTTTTAAAGTAATAAATTAATATAAAAATTATTACTTTAAAAATGAAAAATAGTGTTAAAACTAAAATAATTGAACTACAACCGAAATAGAAAATTAAACTAAATAAAAACTACAAATTATCACTTTATACTTTTAAAAAATTAATCAACTTAAAACTACATGTAATGATTTTTTTCTAATTTTTAAATAAAATATTTTTAATAGGTTATTATTTCTGTGAATGGCATAAAAACCATCTAGTTTTGTTAAAGCCCACTGGATTTTATGATCACAAGTGGATCGAAAGCCCAAGGCAAAATCTACATACAATCCAGTCGAAATTTTGTGCGTCCTTCGATGTGTCTTGGATTGAGCAAAGAAAGTGCATTTTCACCAAATTTCACCGACTCTTGTTCACCAAAATACCACCGTCTCAAACATCAGAAAATCTAGCGAATGATCTTTCTGCCTTAAGCCCACTTGCATGCTCTTTTTTCTAGATCGCTGTCAAGTTAAGTTTCGATAAACAGTCGGAAGTGATTCGCCATAGAGCTTTGAAATATGACGCAAAGTCTTTACCATAACATTTCTTATAGAGAAAACTCTGATTCTACTAAACATGCATCATAACAAAGCTTGACCAAACATCTTAGTTAAGTCAATCAGATCTGGAGACTTTACATAAACATCAAAGTAAAGCTTTATTCCTTCTAATTGAAATAACCAAATGTAATCGATGGTAAAAAAACGCCCTCAAGTCCAACATAACGAGACTCAGAACGGTCATAAAGAACTGAAAGAAGAAATGAGAAAACCAAAAAGAATCATGTGGGAAAATATGATCTGAACACGAAGGAGATCTGAATTGTGTGCCTCACACCTTGCTGCTCCAGAACTTCTGCAACCACCTATATGCATCGAAGAAGCTGTTAAGTTTCACAAAAGAATGAAGAAAATACATGACTCTGTGAAGTTCGTTGTTCGTTGTGTTGTATTTGAAGTTGAATTTCCTATCCCACCAAATAGAAGTGTGCATTTGGGCTTTTAGCTTCTTAAATGTTTCATTGAGTAAAAAGTATAGAAAGAAAAGGTGAAGAGCAAAAAGATCAAAGGAGATCCTCATTTGACACTGGTTCCTCGTAGCTTCTTAAATGGTTTCATTGAGTAAAAAGTGTGCATTAGAGGTTTCTCACAGCCATTTGCTAAGGTTTGGGCAGTTTTCACTTCTGAGATGATGGATAAATGGGATGCTGCATTGAAAGGTTTCATGGGCAATATGCTGAAACTAAAGATATTGGACACTAGAAATTGTTTTGGAGCAAGTTCACAATTTTGTTTGGAAAAATTCTTTTTTTCAAAGTCGAGCTAATGATTGTAAACAAGCGTTGAGTGGGAGGCAATCCAGTGGTTGGTAAGTTTTTCTATGTGTCGTAGAGTACCCAATGTCGGTCGATACCCTCCCACCTAATAAGTAACGATCAACACCCCCCCCCCCCAAGTGTTAGTGGACACTTAACTCGCCCACATGTATGTTTTTTTTAGTTTACTCAATATTCTTTGTTTCTTTTTGCCAATCTCAAATTGTATAGCACTGTGACAATGTTTTTTAAGTCTGGGTAATGTAGTTATTGACATTGTGTTCCATTTTAAGTGTCAGTTGTGCCATTTATTGAGTTAAAACTGAGTCAGTCCAAACTATGAGCTTTTTTGGAACTAATCATCTAACTATTACATAATACCATTTTTGAGTTATTTATTGGAGGTTGTATTACATGGAAACGCCAAAGTGGATCGAGTTTCAATAAAATTCATGTTGGTGAGAGTGTATGTTGGATCCAAAACTGGCCTCCAACATAATCAACTTCACAATCTCTTGTCTTAAGGCTTGGTATACACTGGATCAAATTCCTCGTTTAGGTCTGAAAAGACAAGTTTGTGTGAGTATGGTTCCCTTCTCACTTCCCTTCAAGATCTAAAAATGCGAGAAGAAAGGATTGATATGATTTCTTCTGGAGTAAAAGTGTAGGAACATTTTCCATAACCCCATTATTTTAATCCGAATGGAATGATCACACAAAACTGGAAGCGAGGATAGGAAAATTTCTGGTTACCCTATTATTCGACTACACTTTGGAACATGAAAAGGAAAGACAAAGAAGAAGATAAATTAAGTCAAAAAGTGAGAAAAGATAGAAGAAATAAACCAGGGTAAAATTGTCTATTGATCAGAAATCTGAATGGGTAAGAGTACATGTCTACACATTATGCTCTTAAAATGAGGTTAGTGATGGTGGTCTTGGATGTATCTTATGAGATGTGGGCTGAAATGGTTAGGCTGCCAAGTTGGGGTCTGGTACATGGAAGTACCTTCTAAGGTTGGTACTATTTGATGTGGCTTGCAACAAGTAATGGTGAAAGTGTGTATTCTAATGAGTAAATGAGTTCATGCGTTTTCAAACCTCTTCCACAATTCTGCTCTTTGTTTTGCTTAAGGCAAGCAAATGCTAAGTTTGAGAGAGTTGATATATCATGGTTATTAGGGTTTTGACCATGATATAAATCTTATTTTAGAGTCTTTATTATGTGTTTAGAATCGTTTTGGGAGTCTTTCTAGGTTTATATACATTTCAGAGCATTTTGAAGATTCTGAAATTATTTGGAGCTTGGAGAGAATTGAGCATAAGAGAGCAAGTCAGAGTCTATTTCAACACATAGTGTCGATCAACACTCTCCTTTGTGTCGGTGACCCCCCTCACATATGAAGAAATTGATGTATGTAATTACCATGTTCAAGAATTACAAAAAAAAAGCTTAGAAGTTTCCAGCATGTACAAAAGAACCCCAAATGTCTTTTAGACCTATGTTAACTTATCTTAAGCCATTGTTTAGGCTAAGATTTATTTTAGATTTGTAGATACAACTAAATAATCCTTTTAAGTATACTAGGGGTGTATCCACGCTTCGCGCGGGATATTATCTATAGGGCTGTTTGTAATGTATTTGGTTGGTGTTACTAGACGGTTGTAACTACGGAATGGCACTGAAAGTGAGGAAATGTGTATGCTATGTTTTACTGGAACCTATACTCTTATAGATAACTTGAGGGAGATTGTATATATTAGGGTAGTTACAGAGTAGTGACTAAGTAAGTTATTTTTTTGGGAGCGCTTGTAGAAAGGGAAGAGAATTGGTTGTGTGGTTATGTGGTTTCCACTTTCCCGTTTAATTTAATTTCTGAGCTTGGTAATATTGTAATGTTAAAGTTGGAAGTATTTGTTTAGAACATGTCCTTGTAATGTTTAGAGGAAATGATGAAACTCAAGGGTACCTTCTTTATCAGAATAGTTTCGTTTTCAACAGTTTAACATGTTGAGTTTATGAGCCCTCTCTAAGTTCTTGTACGTTTTCGGTCTTTCTAGCCTTGGAGTGTATTGCCTTCTTTGTGTATAGTTTTTGTTTTCACCATATTGTCAGGCTGTGTAGATTCTGTGAAGTGTGACACAATATTTTTTTCAGATGCCTAAATGTAGAGGATGACCCATTTTTGTTAGTTTGACTTATATATTGTCAGACTTTTGGGATTGCCTAAATAATAGTATAATGTAACGTCTGATTCTGGAGTTGTAGAACTTCGTGGATGCTGGACATGGCTAATGAACCCCACAAATGGGTATTAAAGTTTCGTAACAAATGATTCTAAACTCTAAGTTGATTTGCTAACACTAATCTGTTTAAAGTATATAAGTCTTGCACTAAAGCTTGCAAGAATCCAAGCCCAAGGAAAAAAAATGATGCTTAATAGTGAATGATATAGGAACACATATGATACCTTGTTCAGACGTTTTGGTTTCCTCTGAAGCTGATTCATGTTAAGAATTTTAATTGCCTTCGGAAAAGACGTTACCAGAGCCAACAAAAAAGTCTAAAACTCTTTCAAAGAAGACAAGGACCAGAACTTACAAAGTCTAAATGTATAATGTTTATTTATTCTATTTATTTATAGGGATATTTGTAAATTTGACTCAAAACTCAAAGTCAAACACAAAACTAACTTCTCTTTTTTTTGTCTTTTCTTTTGTCTTATTCACTCCACATGTTCACATTATTTACGAAAATGCCATTAATTTTTTTTTGTTTTTTTCTAAAATGACTCTTTTACTCTCTCAACCTCATCATCTTCAAGTATTTACAAGATTGTCATTGTCATCAATACCCCAACCACCATGAACAACCAATTTGAAGCTCTTAATGCACCTAAAATCGATTTACACTATCTCTTTCCCAATTGTTATGAACTAAAAACAACATCTCTTTCACTTTGTCTCCATATTCATCTAAAAAACTCAAGTTTTTGATTCAAAATTTTTTATGGTTGGTAGAGCCATTCAAGCATACTATTCTTGGTGGGTTACTTTCGTTTGAGGTTCTGGGTGGTTGGAGAAGACTCTGTGTGCTAAGGAAGTCATCTCACTAGTTTAAGGTATGAAATTGATTTTTTTTCCAGATTTGTTCGCGTAGAAGACTTACTTGTAAGTCGTCTGGCTGTAGAAGACTTACGGGTAAGTCTTCTAAACAAACGGACGACTTACATGTAAGTCTTCCAGCTTTGTTTGTTAAAAAAATCTAGAGAATACCTTAGACGACTTACATGTAAGTCGTCTAGGATAAATGGGTTAGTTTTGCATTTGACCGAATTGTGTCAGATATTTGACTTTTCCTAGACGACTTACCGGTAAGTCGTCTCTGGGAAAACAAAAATTTCAATATTTTATTAAAGCTAGACGACTTACATGTAAGTCTTCTCATGTTACTTTTGCAATTGGAAAATAAAAATTAAATATTTAACTTTTTCCAGATGACTTACTCGAAAGTCGTCCAGTCAGACGACTTACTCGGAATTCGTCCAGTCAGACGACTTACTTGAAAGTCGTCCAGGATAAGCAAAGTCGTCCAGATTTTTTTCTAAGATTCTGGTCAAACATTGCTTATCTCGGACGACTTTCAAGTAAGTCGTCTGACTGGACGACTTCCGAGTAAGTCGTCTGGGAAAAATTAAATATTTAAGTTTTATTTTCCAATTGCAAAAGTAACCTGAGAAGACTTACAAGTAAGTCATCTAGCTTTAACAAAATATTGAAATTTTTGTTTTCTCAGAGACGACTTACTGGTAAGCCGCCCAGAAAAAGTCAAATATCTGACACAACTCGGTTAAATGCAAAACTAACCAGTTTATCCTGGACGACTTACTGGTAAGTCGTCTAGAATTTTTTTCTTAACAAACAAATTTGGACGACTTACGAGTAAGTCATCCCGTTTTAAAGTCAATTGCAAAAATGACCTATTTAGACGACTTACTAGTAAGTCGTCTATGTCTTCCAGACGACTTAACCATCAGTCGTCTGCGTCAATGTTTAGTAAACTTTCATTTTCTCTATGTTTACTAATGTGTTTTATTTTGAATTTTTGCAGATGTTGCGTAAGTTACATGCAGTGTCTGGAGAATAGTTTTTGAAAGATTGCATTTAATGTACCTTAGAAGTTTTTTTAAGTACAAAAGGTTAGAAGAATTCTAATGAAAGTGTTCTATCTTTGAACTTATGTAATGTTTTATCTTTTGTGAATTTGACTAAGTTTTCTTGAGAATTCTTCTCTCTTAGTTGTATTAAATTTGTGTTATTGTGTTTTGCTATTGAAGTTGTATCAATAACTTCAATTATGTCAAGTAATTTTGGCAAGATAATATTGTGGAAAATGAACATAATTACCAAAAATTTTCATTAATATCTCTTCAAATTTACAAAAAAAAAATCACAACTAAATTAAAGGAGTACACATGAAAATCACAAAATAAACCACAAACAAAACTATTATAGATCATTCCTATACAAAGACAAGCTTGGACTCCACTGGAAGAAGACTCCGTCAGAAGACTTCCAGGAAGTCTTCTAGCGAGAAGACTTACCAGACGACTTAATGGTAAGTCGTCTAGAAGATTTCCTGGAAGTCTTCCAGATCTGAAAAACCTGCATATCCAAAAATGTTCAAATGGCTTAAAACTGAGAAAATGAGTGAAATATTAGATAGATTTACCTTTAAAACAAATAAAAATACATATGTAAAATTAATAGATCTACCTTTAAATGAGTGGAATATGAGAACCATGTGATGAAAAACCTGCAAAAACAAGAAAAATTAGTGAGAAAGACATGAGACAAAAACAATAAATTGATATAAAGTTTGGTGTTTATAAGTTCAAAGAGGTTAGAGAGAGGTTGAATAGTTTTAGAATGAGGAACAATACATTTTTGTTGTAGCCATTTGAGAGGAGGAGAGAGAATGTGTAAATTTTTCTTTATATAGGGAGACAAAATTTTCAATTAGGTTAAATATTTTCGATTTAGAAGACTTTCAAGTAAATCGTCTAGGAAATCTTTTCTTAGACGAGACTTCAATATTTTTAGCGGAAAACTAAAATAAATTTAGCGGGAAACTAAAATAAATTTAGCGGGAAACTAAAATAGAAGACTTCATAGAGTATTTCCATGTAAGTCGTCTAGACCCTAAATATAACCCTAAGCTTAATTAACTAACTAAAAACTTCATAAAATCAAATTAAACTTAATAAGTGTTTACTATGCACATAATTAAACAAATATAAGTAAAATCTTAATTTAAAAAAACAAATATTTAAACTTTCCAAAATCTAACCTTAGGAATACATAAAAAACTACAACATATGTTGACAAACCCTAAACTAAAGAATATTATGCCTCACTACTTTCACTCATCTATGTTGAAAACTATTCAATTTTATTATATATTAATTTATATCACTTACAATTGTTTATAATTACATTATTTCAATTTTTTCACTTATCAGAATATTTTTTATAAAATTGATAAATTATTTTTAAGATCAACGATACCAGACGACTTACATGTAAGTCGTCTTCAGAAGACTCAAAAGACTTACTTGGATTATTTTCGTAAAAGTGAATTCTGTTTTTTTGTTTGGTCACAAGGAGCCGGTTGTAATTTCACTAGGCTTTTAGGTTAGTTTTGCATATGATTCAAGTTTGAGTCTACTTTTGCAATCAAAATCAAGTTTTGAGTCATATTTGGCAATTTCTCCTTATTTATAAACTGAATAATATTAGTTTATCCTTGTTTCGAATACAGACTTGACATTGCAGTTAGGTCAAGGGTCACACTGGTCCAACTGGGTTGTAAATTTAATTAAATTTTAAGTTAAGTATCTATATATATATATGTATAACTATAAAATTATTTTTATAAGACTTTTTATCATTGCTTGAAGCTAAAATGATATGGAAATAAAATGAAAACTTCAAAAATAATATAAAATATAATGAAAAATAATTTATTTAAATATATGTTAAAAACAATACAGGTTTTAATGAAAGTTTTTAAAAAATTTGCATTTTTTAACTTGAATTTGAAAAATAAGGGTTTAATATCAAACTGGACCATCGGTTTTAGCGAGTAACCGGTTCTTAAACCGAATTTGTTGATTTTTAGCACAACTCAAAATTGTTTAGAAGAGAGAGTCATGATCCAACCAGCCGGTTCCGGTTTTTAAAACACTTCTTGTCACAGAGAGAGAGCGTCGCTTTTAATAACAAACAAAAAGATCAGTTTAGTAGACATATTTTATTATGAACTTATGTCAAAACCCATATACATATTTAACTGAAGTTGTTATTTATTGTTTAACCATTTAAAAATAATAATTACCATCTTATTTTTTAACCAAATTGTATGCATGGAATAGATCAAAATATAACTTTATAACAAAGACATAGAAATTTGTGTGAACACCATAATTATACATTTAAGAAAAGATAGTCATTTGAACTTGAGAAAATGAATCTTTTTTTTTGTTTAAAAGGAAATGATAATCTAGTATATAAACTTTTATGGGTTGAGCTTTTTGACTCAACTTGCATAGTAGTCTATATTTTGTTACCAACTTATGTATTTAAATAACTGGTTGAAATAGTAATAAACAAATATTTGTGAATATCATTTATGTCCTATAATGTTCATCATTTTATGTGTATGTGAATTATTTCATTTTATATTATATTTTAAATTTTTGCATAACCAAAATTTGAAAATTTTGTTTTATTTTTGTAGGCAGTCTAGGTCGTTTTAATTGGAAAAGATATAAAAAATATAGTTATATCATAAATAAATAAATAGGAAGAAAACAATTCTCAGGACATGCACTTAAAATATCATTTAAGATTAAGTTGTATTGATTGATCTAAAACTTTTTTAGTATGTTTGATTGTGTACTATTGAATTTAGTAAATCAAATTGAATAAATTTTAAAATAAAATAAAATATAAAATAAAATAAAATATAATATTTTATTAATATAATATTTATTTTTTTTGTTATATTTTTTGTTCTTGTTATATATCATTTTGAAATGCTGTCTTATGACTGGTTGATTTTCTTATACTGACATCATTTTTTTGTAAATTTTTTTGACATATTTGTTAGGGAAAAATAGTAATTGGTTGATCAATTGCCATTCCTAATCAAAGATCCATTAGCTACTTTTGGATTTTTTTGTTACTAAAATAAAATTGTTGTTTCATATATTGTGTTTCTTCAGTTGATATGTGATATTTTTTAGTGTCGTTGTCGTAGTATTCATAATTTTCGTTAAATGCGGGGATGTTGACAATTACATATGTTGTAATATATAAAAAGAATATTATATATTTTATTAATTTAGTCGGTTTAGAAGAATTTCTATTCCAAATTCCAGTTTTAAATAACACTTGACATCTAGTAAATTTTAACTTTGGTTTTGCATGTTTGTGTGTGAGATGTAGAAGAATCATTTTTAACTGCGTTAAAATTTAAAATAATTATAATATCAGGTGTTTCGGATCAATTACAATCAAACCTGTTAAAATCTCAACATATACACATATATACAATGTTGCATCAGATGCAATACATTCATCAGACTGTTTTAGCTCTTTCTGTTTTTTATGTCACCTAATGTTTAAGTTAGTTGAATAAGAAAATCAAAATATTGGTGTATAATTTTACAGGCTATTTACTTTTTTGTTCTGTTTATCATAAAATAGCTATTTAGGTATTAGTTAGCTGTTGTCTTTTTATCATATCAGATTAATGTTCGAAGTCAATACTTGAAAGTTGAGTCTCGGGGAATAGCAGCTTCGTTTGGCCTCTTTAACCGTGACAAAGGTAAAGTCTTCAGGACAATAACTTTGGCAAAGTCTTAATTATAACAATGTGTTAAAAAAATTCCAACTTGTTTCTCTCTTATTTTTTGCCGTATCAAAGTTTGATCAAAATAATTTTTTTTTTTTGATAATCTAGGTATCCGGAATTTTCACTTAGTCCGACTATCTTACCGCGTCCAACCGGAACTGGCAAGAAAGGTCCTGGAGGCCAAACAGAAACCATGTTAAATCTGCTGTGGCTAGGGCTCGAACTCGTGATGGCGGGCACCTCAGCCGAGGTTCCTTTACCACCAGACCACGAGACCCGATTTGATCAAAATAATTACATAGTTCGTAGCAGATTTTCATATGTACATGTAAAAATCGATAGTAATATATGTAATTTAATATATAGGAATAATCTGCTATGAACTATATATATATATATATATATATATATATATATTTCAATAGTTTATCTATTTGGTGAATAAAATCGGATATTCTTAAAATCAAAGAAACCGTTACCAAAACATTAAATTACATTTATAAAAAAAACATTAAATTACAAACAAAACTGCACCTAGAGCCATCTCCACTAATATAAAATTATCAAATCGTATTTAAAGCTATAACATGTAAACCACATTCACAAACATCCAACCGTCCTATTGGTAACTTAAGAGCTCATTTGTGCAACTTGTGACCAATGCTTTCCTGAGTTGCCTCCAAACATTACACAAACCAAATCCATAATTCCAACGTGACATAAAAATCCAAAAGCTCCATACTCCAAAGTATTATATTCAAGCAAAAAGCTATACTGCAAAGCCATAACATTTTCTTCTTTAATATACTTTTCTTATTATGTATAAAATGGTCCTCACTACTCCACCACCCTTTCCAGCCTTAGTTTTCCCGTATCGGCAAGTTCCTTCAAGCTTAGTGTTTTGTCTCCGAAATTGATCAAGCTCCTCTTGAAAGAAAACTTCAGACTGCAGAGACTATCACTTCTGATATCATCACATAGTAAGAAAACTCCAGCGTCTTCATTACCAGCAACGTGTTCTTCATCAGTTCCATAATGAGTTCCTGCACTTTATCGCTGCGTTTCCCTCTGAATTTAGTCGACATGTAAGATGAACAATGGTTGCTGCACGATGTCTTGAGAGATTGAAGAAAGGCCTTTGACATGAGCTTTGTGGCGAGCAAAAGCGTTTCTTCAAATGTTTTCTTCAGTTCTCAATTGAGACAGAGAGCCGTTCGTCTAGCAACGGGAAGATTGCGGCACCGAAGCATTGGAACCATAGAGGTTGTCGTAACATGATCCCGTCTCCACCGGCTATAAATCTTTGACTCTTTGTACCATTGAGACGGCGTGGTTTCTCACTTGGTCACGTTGATAGATGCCAAGCTAATAAACATGAGTTTATATACATCTAAATAAACAGAAGATTCAAAAGAATCATATGTTCTAAAAATCAATTAACCAACAATATCAAATAAAAATCCACATAATCATCTCAGACATTATCAAAATCAATAAAACAAAATAGAAAGAGGGAAACTTGTTTTGTTCTCTCACTTGTAAATCCTTTAAAGCAGTGGCCTTTCTATCTGCATAGTTGAAGATTTAGAGCATTGCTCTTTAAAAAATTTATAAAATTAAGATCAAATATAAGATGTTTGTAGATACATTACCTTCTCATCGAGGAGAAGTAGAGTGGCTACCATGGATTCACCATGCTTGTTGATGGTTTTCGAGTCCAAAAACGGAGAAGTCAAGCAACAACGAAGTGGGACGATCTACCGAATCGGAAGGCTTTGAAGGCGGATTGCGCAATAACAGCTTCGGAAGAAGACATTTCCAAGAATCTTGCAACGCTTGATAAAGAAGATTAACAAATAGTGGCTGTTTTCATCTTACTCTCAAGCCTCCAATTTAAAGGCTTCACATGAAGGAAACGGAGAGGTCGACATCGTTATTGGTTTAATGTAAACAACAATTATTTTCGTGTTAAAAGAAATACATTGAATGACAGGGAAGGCAAAGAGATGTAGTTTAAAATTTTTTTTAAAAAAAAAAGAGGAGACAGCGAGGTTGAACTATGGAAGAAGGATAGCAATGAAGCCCTAATTGACTGAAGCACAAAAACACAGAATTTCACTTATTTTTAGAACCAAACACAGAGAACCCAAGTCAGACCAAACTCCAAACCGACAAAATTAAACCAGAAATAAAGTGACCCACATGCTTATAGAACTGATGTTTGAGGCCCAAAAACTCAAGCCCACCCGAAATACATACATGTGTCATTGACGTGGCAAAACAGAACACCCTTATTGGCTGAATAAAATTGAGGACGTGGACAGCTTCTCTTGCTCTCATATTCCCCTTTTATTTATAGTAGATTATTTTTTTAATATAATAAAATTTATTATTGGGCTATGGACTCAAAACAAATATAATAGAAAGCGTTTATGGTAAACTTAATATAGCCCTAACAATATAAAAGCTATAAACAATCAATAAAAAAAGTTCATTAATCTATAGAATAAAGAATCTAATACAATAAAGTTGATTTTTTTTTCTCTCCATAGGAAAATTTATGACACCTGGCAACATCTATTTTACTTCTATGTCGCTGAGATTTTAGGCCCACAAAACCCATCCGTTGACAAAGTAGGCTTCACTTTCCTATTTTTTTCATCCCTGAAACCCTCGCCATCCTGCTTCCCCTTCCCACCCAAGATACGATTGCAAAACGTTTGCCATTATGTAATATAGTAACAAGATGTAAGGGGTGGAGATTTTCGTATTAATGATCAAGAGTAACCAAACTCGGCCAATTACAAGAACTAGAGATGCTCGTCTATACAATTGTCTAAACAAGTATCTCTCTAAATTTTGGTCTCTGATGTCTGGGACGAGCTCGTCCGATGGCCGAGGTCGTCTAAGACTTTGGTGGTGATTGAAGAGGCGATGCTCTCAATTTTCTGTACGTTTTTGTACGTTTCTGACTATCCTTTCAATGGATCTGACATTCTCTATTTATAGTAAAACGTCTTTTGTCTTCTAACAAAATCATCATTTGTTGCTTAACGGGCCAGGCCTGATTTTGGGCTTAGCTCTTAATGGGCCCGTGCTAAGACCATCTCCAACAATAGCCTCCCCCACAGTTCGCCAAGTGTCAGATTTGGTGAATTTTTCTTTGGTTCTTCTGAGTAAAAATCATGCTGGTCCGTACAGGTACACAGAGGCTTTGCATGGTCTGTTTTATTTTTTTCTATATAAGGGGGGCTTCGTCATTGTATGAGTTTTTACTTCTCCTTCCACAAGAAAAAGGTAATTTTCTCTCCTCTCTTTTGGTGCTTTGTCTTTTGGTTTCTTTTTTTTATATCATTATTTTTATTAGGAGCTATATGTGGTCCATATTTTCCTTTGGGTTGAAAGGATAAGATATTTTATAAAAACAACAGAGGAGAAGTCAAATAATTTTTAGGAGAGGGAGAGAAAAAAGGGTTTGGTCGAGAGGAGGTTTGGTGAGACAGAGCTCGGTGGTTTGTGAGAGGGCGGCGAGGTCGGCGAGCATGAGAGGGAGTCAAGGTCGGCGAGTGTGAGAGGGTAGACGTCGGCGGGTGTTTAGAGAAGGAAGGAGGTCGGCGGGAAGAAAGGAGATCGTTTTTGGTGGAGGTTGGCCGAGGAAGCTTGAGTTTTGTGAGGTCGGCGGGAAGAAAGGAGCTCTTGGTGGTGGAGGTCGTTTTTTGGTGTGAGGCCGGTGGAGGACGGCTTGGCGGAGGTTGTCTTTGGTGTGAGTCCGGCGAGAAGAACGGAGGTCGGCTTGGTGGAGGTCGTCTTTGGTTGAGGAAGTTTGAGTTCGGCGGGAAGAAAGGAGCTCTTGTTGGTGGAGGTCGTTTTTGGTGTGAGGCCGGCGGAGGTCGGCTTGGTGGAGATCGTCTTTGGTGTGAGGCCAGCCAGAAGAACGAAGGACGGCTTGGTGGAGGTCGTCTTTGGGGTGAGGTCGGTGAGTGTGAAAGGGGGTCGGGACCAGCGAGTAAGGAGGAGCGAGGTCGGCGAGCGAGAAGGAGTCGGGGCCGGCGAGTGAGAAGGAGGCAAATTCGGCTTGGTGGAGGCAAGGTTGTCTTGGTGGAGGTCGGCTGAGGGAGTTTGGGTACAAAAGGCGAGGCCGGCTGGTGTGAGAGGAGGTTCGAGGTCGGCGAGTTGAGCGTGGCGAGACGGAGCCGGCTGGTCGGCATGGAGACTGGTGAAGCTAGGTCTGCCGAGACGGCTGCTTGTCAAGATGCAGCGGAGGCTTCCGTCTGTCGGGGCGGCATGGAGGCTAGTGATCGTTGCGTGGATATTATATCACGGGAAAAAGACATTGACCAAGCAAGAGTTGGTGTGTGTGGGCCTTCTACAAGTGTGACCACGGGATCGTCTTTGGTGGCTACGGATGGAATTGTTGCTGATCCAATGGGTACGAAATCTTGTTTTGGCGGGGAAATTGGATCTTTTAAAATGCTGCAGCAATTATCTTTGTTGATGAGTAGGGAACAAGACCGTCACCGAGGGAGATAGAATCATCGTTTGGTATTTTGAGTATGAAAGAAGTTCTTGCTATTTCTAGTCGTGCTTCTGTTACGACAAAACCAGTTGTTGAAGATTCGTTGTCTTCTAGTTCTTCGTTAGATGAAACAAGTTCGGGTTCCTCGTCGTCTGCAGACGAGTCTATTGAAAACGAAGTTACGATTGAGAGCAATGCTGTTGATGCGACGGAGGTTGTTGAAGGACAAAGTGTGTCGCCGTCCGAAAATTCTCGTGTTAGAGGATTGCTATCGGAGTCGTCCCTTTCGGGATCTGCTGGATGACATGATGAAGGAGCGATTGCTGAGGGTGATGAGCGAGGCGACGCAGATGTGTGTGTTACTGGTGAGCATAGCGATGTTATGACGGTCGACGGGTTACTTGACGGCGATGGTGAGCGAGATGATGTTTTTGATCAAGAGAACGTTGATGACTGGCAGCGCAGTATCTGTGATGAGAATGATAGAGATAGTGTCTGTGGGAGGGACAGTATTATTAGTGATCAGGAAGGTGTTCATGCAAGTGTTGGTCATGATTCGGATATAAAGGAGGAGAGTTTCGATTTTGGTTGTCCTCCTTGTGAAGAAAACTCTTATGCTACCAATTTGGTTGATATCCTTTATGATGGTGTGGAAGATGGAGGTAGGAGAAAAAGGGTGACGACGAGAGGCCGTCGTGTGGGGCCCCTACTCGCCCATCCGATGAGCTCACAACCGTCTGTTGTTAAAGGTGATGATGATAAATTTAAATGGATTTTGTCCAATTGCTGCCGCGGAGGAGATGTAAAGGTGTGTGTGCCGGGATCGGATGAGCGTCCATGGACGGTACCTGATGGGTGGATTTGTGTCTATGATTTTTGGTTCACCGAGTTTAATTTGTGGTTTCCTCTTCCAAGATTATTGTTGGCGTATTGCAACGAGCGTCGGATCGCCATTTCTCAACTTACACCTGGCTCGATTCGAAACATGGTCGCTGCTCTCTTTCTTGCTGCCAAGTTTGGTGTTCACATGAGTCTTTATTTCTTTGAGGATATTGTGAGCTTGACCCCTTGTGATAAAACGGATGGGGCGTTTTATATCTCGATGAAGACTGGTCGCGGGATTGTTAAGGAAAAGAAGAGGAAAACTCATGACTGGATTAGGAAGTTTTTTTTTATGTTCGTGTTACTTCTTCTTTGGTTTCGGATATGAGTAGACCTTTCAGTACTAGTTGGAACCCTTATCATGGTAGCTTATTTTCGTCCTGGCCTTTGTGGTGTGTGTGCATATTTTGACCTTTATTGTTGTTTTTGATGAAGATCGTCATACGGTTGGTGTTCCTTTTGCTCCTGAATACGACAAATGCTTGGCTCATTTTAAAAGGATTAGAGGGCAAGACTGGTCTGTGATTGATAGGTCGAGAGTTTGGAATTGTATTCCTTTTGTGAATTCTGGTTGGTGCTTACTCCTTTCCCCCTTCTTTTTTTGTTTTGAGAGTTTGTGCTTTGTTGATGTTTCATGACTGCTGGCCGTTGTTGATTTATCTTTGGGTTGCTTTATTTGTTGTTTTGTTGTTCTTTTGCAGCTACTTGGAAAGTTTGTTCTAGGATGGGTGTTGATGAATTTCCAAGTTTGATGGATTCTTTGAAGAAGAAAATTGCTGGAGCAAGCGAGAGGATGGCGACTCCTGCGCCGGTTTCGACTTCAGGTCTAGTCGGCGCCCTTCCTGCTGCTGCTGTCGCCGCTGCGGTTGCTGCCGTCGTCGAAATGGCAAAGATGTCACGGGGAGTAAGGCCAAAACTGTTGCGGGGAATGTGAAGACTGTTGTGGGGAGCAAAGATAGTTAGCCGAGGAAACGTGTTGTTGATGGTTCTTTGTCGAATAGTGAGCAGTTGAAGAAACCTCGCAAGGTTGTCGTCGCTGTGCCTCCTTCCGAAGGGAAGTCTGCTTTTCATCCTTTCGAGTATTCTTTCAGTGGGAAGTCGGTGGATTGTGGTAATCTTTTTAGGATGTTTTGAGGATATGATGATAATTTAGGTTGTCCTCTTGATGATTCTTCTGTTTCCCAGTGCTACATGGAGTATGCTTGTCATACTGCTGTGGTAAGTTTTGCGTATGGTTTTGGTGGTTGTTATCCTTGTGGTTTTTGCTTGTTCCCGTGTTTGGTGTGTGATGGTTATAAGTGTTTGTATTGTTTATTTTTTGTTTTTTAGGCGGCAAAGCATGCGAATCTGTTGATGGAGGTTCATGCTAGTGAGCTTAAGGCGGCTAGGGACGGTCTTGAAAAGGCTAACGCTGAGCTTGGGATGGTTAGGGGCTTTGCTGATCATTCTAAGGAACTTCTAGTTGTTCGCAAGAAGTATGATGAGGAAAAGTCCAAACTGAAAGAGCATAAGGCGATATCTGCGGATGCACTTGAAAAGGTGAAGAGTCTTACTGCACAGGTTGCTTTGTTGAAGTCTCAGCGGGAAAAGGATCTCAAGCGTTACGATGATCATCGTATACTGAACCGTGCTAGGAAGGAGAGAGCTGTTACAAGGCATGACGACGTGCTTGAGACGTGTAATTCTCGTTTTGGGAAGGTGCAGAGGTATTTGGAGGATCAAAAACTTTATCGTCAACTTTGCTATGAGGCAAATCAGATGAAAGGGATTAGTGAGTTTGTTGCTTATTGGGCTAGCGAGGGAACACCCATTACTGCAGATACTGTTGCGGTGATGGAGCAAGACTATGCTGAGAAGCTACGAGCTATGGAGGCGTACCATCCTATCAGCCTTGATGGAAACTTGGATCCGATTTGTGGTTTTGATTTTGATTCTCCTTTCTCGCCGATTTCAATGGACCTTACTAGAGGTCTTGGGGATGCCGTGGAGAGGAGGGAAAAAGAGGCGAGGGAGGCGAGAGAGAGAGAGACTCGAGCGTAGAGGGCGCAAGATGAGATCATTCGAGAGGGTGATGATGCGGATGCTCGTCATTTGGATGATCGTAGTGCAGTGGCGACGAGTTCTCACTTCGAAGTTGGTGGTCCGTCGCTTTCTTAGTTTCTTATTTTGAGGATTGTTGCTATCTTTAGTTACTAGTGCGTGAGGCTCCTTCTTTGGGTCCGTAGTTTGACTTTTGTTCTATCATCGAGATCCTGCGTGGTCTCTTATCTTTATTTTGTTGCTTTGGTGTTTGTGAGACTTGTCGTCTTTGTTATTTTCAGAGTTTTGTTATGTTGGACTTTGTTGTTATGATCACTTATGTTGAATTTTTCATCTTGGATCTTTTTATGAAATGATCTTCTTGCCTTTATCTTGATGCTTGTATTGAAGATATGTTGTTTTGATATCTTGGATCTTGATAATTGGTGCTGCAACAGGTGTGATCGCGGAGCTGTGTCGTTACCGATCTCGTGTTTTACTTGCGAAATTTTAAATGTGAGCGTGGAGCCGCAGCACTGAGAACTGATCTCGTATATATTTTTTGCGAAATGTTGTAAGTGTGAGCGCGGAGCTGTGACACTTTGAGAACTGATCCCGTATTTCGTTTGCAAAATTTTAGAGTGTGAGCGCGGAGCCGCAGCACTGAGAACTGATCTCGTATATAAATTTTTTTTGCGAAATGTTGTAAGTGTTAGTGCGGAGCCGTGACACTTTGAGAACTGATCCAGTATTTCGTTTTCAAAATTTTAAGTGTGAGCACGGAGCCGCAGCACTGAGAACCGATCTCGTATATATTTTTTGCGAAATGTTGTAAGTGTTAGCGCGGAGCCGTGACACTTTGAGAACTGATCCCATATTTCGTTTGCAAAATTTTTAGAGTGTGAGCATGGAGCCGCAGCACTGAGAACTCATCTCGTATATAAAAATATATTGTATTGATTGCGATTTGAGTTTGGTTTGTGATTGTTGTTTGGAAGAAATAAATTTTTTTATAGAACTAGCTGAGCCTCGTGAGAGGTTGCCTACGTACCCCACATGCGGGGATCAAGCCAGATCGTAGTTCACCTTTACTAGAAAACTAAATGCTTAAAATTTAAAAAGGGGCGGAATCTCCTAGGGTGTTATTTTTGGTATAACAGGAGTGTGCCAGTCTTCTTGCTTGCTCTGTCTTCCTTAGTAGTAGTATCGCTTGAGATTCATGGAGTTCCATGATCACGGGACCTTTTCTCCACTCATCTCGGTAAGTTCAAAGACACCTGGCATGCCCCCCATTCATGAGTGTTTTCGAAAACTTTGCGGAGCACGAGGTCGCCTTCTTGAAAAAATCTTCCTTTGACCTTCTTGTTGTAGTACTGAGCGGCCAAATGCTGGTAGTTTTGAATGCGGAGGAGTGCTTGGTCCCTCTTTTCTTCGACTTGGTCCAGATGGTCGATGATCATTGCGTTGTTGAGCTCCTCGTTCTCGGTTAATGTCATCTGGCGAAGGCTCGGGATGCTGACTTCAGCAGGTGACATTTCCTCCATTCCGTGGGATAGAGAGAATGGGTTCATGTTCGTTGATCGTCGAGGTGTTTTACGGTGTGACCAGAGAACGCCGTCGAGTTCGTCTGCCCAAACTCCTTTCTTTTCCTCCAGACGTTTTTTTATTCCATCAAGGATTGTTTTGTTTGTTGCTCAGCTTGTCCGTTCCCTTGAGGGTACCTTTTTGTAGATTTACTCAGCCTGATTTTCCAGAGTGCATAGAAGTTCTCAAAGTTTTCAGAGATAAACTGAGAACCGTTGTCGGTGACGATTTCGTATGGGAGACCATGGCGACATATGATTGTTTTCCAGATGAATTTTTGAATGTCAGGGGCGCGTATGGTAGCGTACGATTCTACTTCGACCCACTTGGAAAAGTAGTCGGTCATGACGAGGATATAACGCTTCTGCTTAGATGGTGGTAGAGGACCAACAATGTCCATTGCCCATCTCATGAAAGGGTATGGAGCTGTGGTGGTGGTGAGAAACTTTGTTGGAAGGTGGATCATCGGGGAATGGCGTTGACACTTTTCACACTTGGCGACGAAGTTTTCACAGTCCGCGATCATTGTGGGCCAAAAATGTCCGTGCCGCTTGATTTTGATAGCTACTGCTAGTGCTCGTCCTCCTGAATGGTTGCCACCAGCGCCCTCGTGAGTTTCTTCAAGCACCCACTTGACTTCTTTACCATGTATGCATCGAAGTAATGCTTTAGTTGAACTCCATCTGAAGAGGTTGTCGTTGTGTAGAACATAGTATGCGCATCGAGCTTTCAGACGACGAGCTGCCCAACGATCCATTGGTGTTATCCCGTCTGAGATGTAGCGTTTGATTTCATCGCGCCAATCGACGAGGTTTGTTGTTTCTTCTCCGAGATTGGGTTCGTTTACTTCATCAGCGCCGTCCATCTCTCCTTCGAGCTCGTCTATGGCGTGAACTCCCATGGCTAACTCTATGCCTGGCTGATCAATGCTTTCTACTGGTATCATTCTTTTGAGCGTAGGATCAGATGTTGATGCTAGAGCAGCAAGCGCATCAGCAGAAGAGTTGTCGCTTCGTGGTATCTTGGTGAGGGAAAAATTGGCGAATTCCTGTGAAAGTTTTTGGACAACTTGTAAGTATGCGTTCATCCGGTCGTTTCGTGTTTCTTATTCCCCACTGAACTGGTTGGAGACAAGGTGTGAATCACAGAAGGTTTCTATTTTGTTTGCTCCGACGGCTTTGGCGAGACGTAGGCCGGCAATTAGGGCTTCATATTTGGCCTCGTTGTTTGAAGCTGGAAAAGCGAAGCGGAAGGATTGTTCGATGATCTCGCTTGTAGGGGATATAAGCCGTATGCCGACTCCTGATTCGTTTCGTGAGGACGAAGGCCCGTCAACATAAAGGCACCAGTTTTTAGTGTCAGGGTCATCATCACTTTTAGACTGAGGTAATTCTGTAAGGAAATCTGCCAGCACTTGAGATTTTGCACTTGTTCAGCTTTTGAACTCGATGTCGTACTCGCTCAGCTCAACTGCCCATTTGGCCATCCTCCCTGACTGACTTGGGCTGTGAAGTATTAACCGGAGTGAATGGTTCGTCAGCACATGGATGTTGTGAGATTGAAAATATGGTCTGAGCTTACGAGCTGCGACCACTACAGCAAGGGTGAGCTTTTCGAGAGGAGAATAACGTGTTTCTGCGTCGTCGAAGATTTTGCTCGTGTAGAAGATCAGGCGTTGCTCTCCTCGGTCTTTGCGGACCAAGACGCTGCTCACTGTGGAGGTGGAGACAGATATATATAAGTATAATATCTCGCCGTCTTCTGGTTTTGCCAAAATAGGTGGAGTAGACAGGTACTTCTTCAGCTGTTGGAATGCGTCCTCGCATCTCGCGTCCCACTCAAAACGTTTGTTATTTTGCAAAAGCTAATAAAATGGGAGGCATTTATCTGTTGATCACGAAATAAATCTGTTAAGTGCAGCGATTCTTCCTGTCAACCGTTGGACTTCTCTTGTGTTTCTCAGAGATGGGAGTTCTGCGATGGCGGTGATTTTCCTTGGATTTGCTTCGATTCCTCTCTTGGTGACAATGTATCCGAGGAATTCTCCGGAGGTGACGACAAAGATGCACTTTGTTGGGTTGAGTTTCATCCCGTACTCGTTGAGGCTGTTGAAACAAGCTGTCAGGTGTTTAATATGGTCGTCAGCGACGAGAGATTTGACAAGCATGTCGTCAATGTAGACTTCCATCGTGTGACCGAGCTGTTCGGTAAACATCCGATTGACTAGGCGTTGGTAGGTGGCGCCCGCATTTTTTAGTCCGAAGGGCATGACCTTATAACAATAAGTACCTCGGTCAGTGATGAATGCTGTTTTTTCTCTGTCGTCAGGGTGCATCATGATCTGATTGTATCCAGAGAATGCATCCATACAAGAAAGGAGCTCGTTTCCCGTTGTGGCTTCAACCAGGCGATCAATGTGAGAAAGTGGAAAACTGTCTTTTGGACATGCCTTGTTGAGATCGGTAAAGTCAACGCATACGCGCCATTTTCCATTTTTTTTAACGACAACGGGGTTAACGAGCCAATCTGGGTATCTGACTTCTGTGATGGACCCTGCGTTTGTCAAGCGTTCTACTTCATAATTGACTGCTTTTGCGCGTTCTGGGCAGAGCTTGCGTCTTTTCTGTTTGATTGGCTTGTAGATTGGATCCACATGTAGCTCATGGCATGTGATTGATGGGTCGATGCCTGGCATGTCCTCAGTTGTCCAAGCGAAGGTTGAAGCGTTGGATTGAAGGAAGCTGATAAGCTGTTCTCTGAGATCTTCCTTAAGGTTTGCTCCGACTCCGACGCATCTTGTTGGATCTTGTACATCAATGTTCATCTGTATGACGAGCTCGCGTACATGGTTATTATTTATGACATGCTCGTTGCTTTGCTTATTTATAAGGCATGTTCTTGCGGACTTCCTTAATTTATGCTCGGTGACGAAACATGTTCGTGACAATCGCTGATTGCCCTTGAGTGTGTAAATCCCTGATGGTGTTGAGAATTTCACGCACTGATGGTAGGTGGACGGGATTACTTTCATTGAGTGTATCCACGGGGTTCTGAGTATGGCGTTGTAAATGGCAGGGCTCTCGATGACCACGAACTTGACTATTTTGGTGATTCTTGCCACGTAGACTGGGAGTTTGACTGTTCCAATCGTCATTGTTGTGTCCCCTGCGAAACTTGTGAGAGGTCTTTTGTAAGGTTTGAGCTCGTAATCCTTAATATCCATGCGCTGGAGAGTTTTCGCAAATATTAAGTCGACTGAGCTGCCGGTGTCAATTAGCACGCATGTTACTTCGTAATCTCTGATTCTTAGTTCAACGATGAGAGGATCGTTATGTGGTTTGTCAAGACCCTTTGTATCATCTTCGGTGAAGTTGATCTCGTAACTTTCTTTTGTTTGGTCCTCGGTTCTGCTGCTTCCCCATTTTGTGAGGTGAGTGTCCTGCGCTCGTATTCCTTGATTGATCGAAATGAATCTTTGCAGGTCTGGAGAGCTCCCATGATCACGTTGATTACGCGGCGAGGTCGTGGTGTTCGTCCGCGTCCCTGTTCATTGTTTCTATCGTCGCGTGCTCGCTTGGGGGCTTCTGTATCAGCGTTTGCTTGTTCGTTAGGGCGTTTCTGTCTCTGCTGTCGTTCGCGTTCTTCTTGGATGTTTCGGAAACGTTACCCTTCATTCTTTGGTGCTTTGTTGGTTGGTTGATCCTTGGACGATGAGTCTCGTTCGCGACGGTACTGGTTCAACAGTAGTTCCTGCAGGTGGCGACACTCGTCTGTGTTGTGAGTTGTGGATTTGTGGTAGCTGCAGTATGTTCGAGTGTCGTCTGATCCGTGATTGTCACGAGTTTGGTTGCTTGTTGGGCGACTGGTAGGTTGATTACTAATTTGGTAGGTTCCTCCACCCTTCTTGTTTCTGCTATCTTTGTAGGCTTTGTCGTAGTGCTGCCGAGGCTCGTAGTGTTCATCTGACTCTTTTTCCTTTGAAGATGACTTTTGATGGTTGCGTATTTCTTGGCGAATGCGGCTTTGTCTTCTTCGATTTCGATGAAGGTCACTGCTCGATGGAGCGCGTCTTCGAGGGATTGTGCTTTATTTTTTAGGAGCTCCTTTCGAAATGGTGACTCGTGCCAAAGACCGTTTCGGAGTGCTAGGATTGCTGCTTCATCGAATATGGTGATGCGAGACAAAATGGATCAAAACTTTTCAATGAATGAACGAAGTGTCTCTGTGGGTCCTAGTGCTAGCGTCCATAGGTCTGCATTGGATGCGCTCTAATGTATGAACATAGAGTAGTGCTTGAGAAATGCCGTTGAGATTTGATTGTAATTGTCGATAGAATTGGCCTCCAGCCTCGAGAACCAACCAAGGGCAAGTCCGCTCAAATTTTCCACAAATAGCTGGTAGAGACCAGCATCGCGTTCCTCTGGTGAAAAGTTGGCTCTTCCCATTGCGATGCTGAAGGCGGTAAGATACTCTCTTGGATCAGAAGTTCCGTTGTAAGTAGGGAGCTTGATTTTTCCTAGGTGCCAAACTGGAATACTGAGGAGACGGGACGAGAAGGGGGTGTTTTGAGTTTCACGAAGCACGCGATCAATCTCTGGTGCTGCACTAGTTGCCTGATGGACCTTGGAGGTCATGTATTGTAGCTGAGCCTTCATCTCTTCTATCTCCTCATCTCTATGTTGGGTTTCTCTGTTGACACTTTGTGGATAGGTGATGACTTGGACGTGTTGGTCGCTCACCTGATCCGGGTGCTGATGCCTTGTGTTTGGTGTTGTCAGATTGCTGACTTGGACTGGGCGTTGCTGCTCTGATTCAGTGGCTGGTGCTGTTATGTTGCTGATTTGAACTTGAGGTCGTTGGCTGGGTCCAGTGATCGGCATTGGTAGATCGTCAAAGAGAACTCGTTGAAGTCGCGGGGTGATATCAACTTGTCGTGCCTTTGATGCACCGGTTTCATCAGACTGGAGCTCATTGATGCGGTTGTTGCATGCGATCTGAGAATGTGCGAGGTCGTCCAATCGAGAGGTAGCTCCCCGGGGCAAGCTCGTCGATCCTTCCGAGGAGAGTTTGGAAAATCAGAGAGATGTCGGGTTGATTAGAGTGCATAGTCTCCGTGCTGGATGGTTGTGCTGTTGGAACTGATACTGCCGCAGGTGTTGTTCTGTTGGTTAGCTGTGCAGGAACTGCTACGCACGTCATATTGCCAGCTGGGATGCCCGAGGTCGTCGCCGTGCTTAGCGCGTTGGTGGCTGGAGTGCTCAACGTCACGTTGCTGGCTAGTTGGTCCGAGGTCGTCACTGTATGTGCGACATCGCTTGCTGGCTGCCCCGAGGTCGTCACTGCATACATGGTGTTACTGACTGTTGGGCCCGAGGTCGTCACGACATGTATGTCGTTGCTGGTTGGTTCGCTCGAGATCGCTACTCCCATCGCTGTCTCTGAGTTGTTGATGATTGCAGAATTCAGGGCGTCTGCTTGCGCTGAGGGTTTTGTGACTGCCGAGCTGTCTTGAAGTAGAGAAGAATCTCCAGCCCCACGGTGGGCGCCAATTGTTGAATCCATAATGCGGTCGATGATGTAATATAGTAACAAGATGTAAGGGGTGGAGATTTTCGTATTAATGATCAAGAGTAAACAAACTTGGTCAATTACAAGAACTAGAGATGCTCGTCTATACAATTGTCTAAACAAGTATCTCTCTAAATTTTGGTATCTGATGTCTGGGACGAGCTCGCCCGATGGCCGAGGTCGTCTAAGACTTTGGTGGTGTTGAAGAGGCGATGCTCTCAATTTTTTGTACGTTTTTGTACATTTCTGACTGTCCTTTCAATGGATCTGACATTCTCTATCTATAGTAAAACGTCTTTTGTCTTCTAGCGAAATCATCATTTGTTGCTTAACGGGCCAGGCCTGATTTTGGGCTTACCTCTTAATGGGCCCGTGCTAAGCCCATCTCCAACAGCATTGACTCCTCTACACCCACTACTTGATCTTCATTGCTTCTTAACTTTTTCTTCAGTGCCGAGCTTGAAATATATACATATATATAGACGGCATGAGAGTCTGCAGAGGCATTCATTTGCTCCTTCATCAATCATAGAACACTCAATCTCTTTCAGCCATCTCCAACCTTGGAAAATCATTAGCTCCATTTCGCTGAGCTTAAGTCTGGGCGCTGGATAAATGTTGTTAAATTTTTGGCAAAAGGAAAATCACTTATCTCACTGTAAGTTAATTTTTGGCATAATAATTAAAAAAATTCTCTTGGGACTTATTTTTGGTGATATTTCTATGATGAGCAGGAGAAAGAGATAAGTGACATCAAATGGCTGCTTGATTTAGCTATAGTTGATCCAAATGTAAAAGGTGGTTTAAGGTGGCCGTTTGGTAAATCTTCATTTGGGGATGGATACATAGTCTTTAACAAAGGGCTGCTTGATTTAGCTAAAAGAACCAAAATCTAAGGCTTAGGGTGAGAGTGACTGATAGATTCAATGAGAGTATTGGAACGGGGGAAGTCAAGAGGGAGGTGATTATGATGCCCAAAAACATGAACCCTAAGTTACATGTACATTATTGTGTTATTTTGATTCTTTGAAACTATACCGAAAGTGAAGCTTATATTGTTTGTTACTTTTTGGTCTACAGGAGCAGAACATTGACAGGGGTTGTGATTTAGAAATTCTCAGAGATGTTCTTAGAACCTTGTGGGGTTTCTTGCATTGTGAAGCTTATCTTACATAATAAATAACTATATGATGTTGCTGGTGCTGTTGAATTTCTCACTCTGTTTTAGGTGTTGTTGACCTTTTGGTACAATACATGTTTTTTTTAAAGTTTCTATGTGGGTGGATTGTGAAAGATTAGAACTTTGCGTGTTGTCCAAAAACAAATAGAACTTGTGTGATTACGTTTCTCTTTTTCATTCAACTGCTTTTTTTGGTGCAGCAATGTTTGTGTCTTGATGTTGAAGTTATCTTCTTCTTTTTTCTAACGTATAAACACACAAAAACTAGGCGGCAAGTTTGCTCTGGTTGAGCTTTAGCCACAATACTGTAGAAGTTGTTCTCTACAAATGTCCCAACTTCAAACTTGCAAGTTGCAACATATAGTGACGAAGGTTGTACCAAGCCATAGATTCTCTATTGACTTTGACTTGGAAAAGGAGACACACTAATGCAACTGAATGTGTTCAAATATTTTCGTTCTCTTCTGATGTTTTGTGAACACTGATCTTGTCAGGTCAATGTAGTGAAGTTCAGTGACTCATGAGCTGTAGTTGCATCAGTTGGCTTCGATCATTCGTAACGTGTATGGGACTGCAGATCCCATTGTTTTGAGACGGTTAAGGTTTTTCTTCTTTCCTTTCCAAATCTATTACTTTGTAACTAAATCTTATCCAACTTTTTTTATACATGTGTGTGTGTTTTCTCTTTCAGATTATAATACGTTTTTGGATGCAGTCATGTATGTTGTTTAGCATGAATTCAACTGGTTTGAAAAGGCTAGATGATACTTTTTTTGTTGACTCAATCTTTGATCTTCCTTTGATTTTAGTGGTTCTCTGTTCTTGACAAACTTTAGGTTGTGAATTGGTTTATAAATGCGAGAGTTCGGCTACAGAACCAATGATCATACAGTTTATAAAGAGGAGTTTAGTGATGCATCATAGCTTACACAAATACCAGCATATCTTCAACGCCTAAGAACTGCTCATCCAAACATAATGATAGCCCAAGCAATCCAACTTTCAGATAGCAACAAATTAAGATGAATTGGTCAGGATTCAAGTGTTGTGGTGGTTGGAATAAAGTTCAGGTAGTTCCATGCAAGTCTGGAACAACGTTCTTTTAGCGAAGCGTACGTTTTGTATAGAGCAAGTTTGTGAAATCGCCATTGATATAAGAGAGATGAAGCAATCAACATCTAAGATGAGGAGGAGATAAGAGTGTGAACCATTGCTGATGAGCTATGATCTGGTGTTTTATAAGACATTGGACCTGTAATGTTTGTTTATATAGACGGTAGGAGTCAAGACCTTATAAGCAATGGAGTTTGAACAGTGCAACGATGAAGGAAAACAACTGTAAAAGATGGTGCCATATGTTGAGTTGACTGCTTAGATAAAAAAAAAAGTCACCTTGATGATGTGAAGTAGTGTTTTGCTGTGAAACAGTGTGTGTGGGTAAAACATGTGGACAGTGTGTGTTCTTTCGTCGGTTGACTGACATCAAGTGGCGTCTCTGATATTAGTATGCATCCTTCCAATTAAATTCCTTTGATATGTACAGCACACCATTTCAGTGATCTCTTTAACATGTTTTCCACTGTTGTAGGGATATCCAAAATGTTCTTTTTATCCCGTTAGTAGACAAAATGATGACAGTTTTATGAATATAAAACTATTCAAGAAAGAGTTACACCAATTTTTTGACATTAGTTGCCATCAAAAACTTTGTTATCGTTCTAAATGAAGTCTTCTAAAATCTACACTTTGTTAAAATCTTAAATGAATATTAATATATATATAGATATATTCATCTATACAGAAACGAAATCTACACTTCAAATATGAAAAGAAAAGAAAACAAGTCAAATAAAAATACAAAAATGTACAAAAGCTATAATATATGCAGATAAAACTCAAACTATAATCAAAAAATATTATTAGCTAAATATATATATTATTATTATTATTACCACTAGAATCATTTATAAGTTTTTAGGAACTAAAATATTGGAAACATCTATGTTAGAAAGTGATTCTTAAAAATATTACAAGTTGCACGCAGATCATGGCTTGATCAAATTTGGGTTTCATATTTTGCATGGATTTATTAGAGCTACAAAACTTCCGGACGAAAATAGAAAGCAACATGTGAGACAACAACAAAAAAGATACCTATCAAACAACTACAATGAATTCAGAAACAACATACGAAACTTACAAACATTAATGTGGGTAATCAAAATCCATACAAACAAAAAAATATTCAGTTTAGTCTTAGTTCTGATACGCAAGGTCAGAAAATGATTTAGCTATTTTTAGTTGTCCCAACAATACAAACTTAACAAAGACATTTTGAGACCGAGAAAACTAATAGAAGGCATGCTATATATGTATGGCGTAGATTCACACAAAACATCTTAAAAGAGGAAAACCTTCACATATTTGTAATCATTCTAAACACAACTTAGAAGTTGCTAAAAAAATTCACAGAAAATAACAATTACCCGTAAGCACACAAAAACACAACTTAGAAATTGCAAAACAAAATTCCCATATTGTTTTTGTGTGAACAAATTAAATATTATTAACCAACTTGATATAGTTTTTAACACAAGAAAATTGAGTTACATTAAAAATACAATAAAATACAACACATAAA
>CAJHQP010006289.1:0-39314 GCA_905132765.1 Moricandia arvensis | reverse complement strand
AGAAGATCATCTTACCTTGCTACACAAGAAGTGAAGACCAGCTAGCTGATATCTTCACAAAGGCTGCGAGTACTAAGGTCTGTGAGTTCATTCATCCAAAGCTTGGGCTCATAGACCTCACATGTCACTGATCTCTCCTCCATGAAGTGTTCTACTCTTTTCCTTGGCTTGGTTTTTTTTCCATGTGGTTTTACCTAGCTGAGGTTTTAATGAGGGAATGCTTCATGGCTTCCAGGCTTGACTTGTTCCACATGGTTAAGCTTGAGGGGAGTGTTGACATGAAGAATAAAAGCATTGACAAGAGATAAGAAGAATAGATGTTCAGGACATTTGAAGATGAAACTGGTATGCACAGCCTTGGATCACAAGTCTGTCTGTACAGACTTGCCTCTCAAGTTACCAGAACTCAACCTAACTTACCTTGGAAGACAAGGCAAGTTTAAACTCGCCTCAGGCAACATCAGAAGGCAGAGAGAGCCGTTGGAGGTCTGGAACAAGAAGAATGAATATAATAAGGCTGGTCACATGCTGCATCTGAAGAGAGAGAACAGTTGGTGAAGGGTCACTTTCACCCCTGTCCAGACCAGCATATTTTATACTTATTTCTCTTGTCAAGTAGCTAATTGTTTTCTTTATAAATATTGTATGTTGTCTTCAGAATTAATCAAGGAAATCATTTCTATCCTTCTCTCTCTTTGAATTTCGAAATCTCTCTCTCTCTCTCTCTCTCTCTCTCTCTTGTTCTTCATTCTCCAGCAGTAAACTACTTCTAAATCTCTCATTCTAACATAAATCTTACAAAGACAAGGCAGGCTCGTCCAGACCAACAGAAAGGGACAGGTCCATTGTTTGAATTCAAACTTAACTCAGCATGTGACCACCTTCTCCAACGTCTCTCCCCTTATCTTGCTGACCTGAATACTATTTAAATAAGTATTCCTTTGTCTCTGGAACCAGGCAAATGAGTAACTTGTCTTCCAAGTCAAGTTAGGTCTCCCCTTGAGTGCCTTGAATATCAAGTCTGTACGGAATGCCTTGTTCCACAAGTATCTGATTTTCTTCTCTTCTTTGTCTACTCTGATCATTCTAACTTCCTCTCTTCTGGTTCTTCCTCTCAATACTCCCCCTCAAGCTTGACCATAGGGACTGGTCAAGCTTGGAAGCATGAAGAACCTCCCTCATTAAAACCTTAATGTGTAAAACCCAGTGGGAGAAAAACACATCAAGGAAAAAGAGTAGAGGTCTCCATGCAAGGAGAGTTAGTGAGAGGTGAGGTCTATGAGTCCCAATTTTGAATGAATGAACTCACAGACCTTGGTGCTAGCTGCCTTGGTGAAGATATCTGCTAACTGATCCTCACTTCTCGTGTAACATGGCAAGATGATTTGTTGTTCCACAGCTTGTCTGACCTTATGGCAATCTACCTCAATGTGCTTAGTCCTTCCATGGAACACACTGTTGGATGCTATGTGAATTGCTGCCTGGTTGTCACAATGCATAGTGATGGGAGTTGTAGTCTCTATACCCAAGTCACTTAGAAGGTTTCTGATCCAGATCAGCTCACTGGTGAGCTTCCTCATTGCCCTATATTCTGCTTCAGCGCTAGAACATGACACAATCTTCTGTTTCTTGCTCTTCCAAGTTACCAAGTTACCTCCAATGAAGGTGCAATATCCAGTTGTTGACTTCCTATCAGTTCTGTCTCCTGCCCAATCAGCATCACAGTAGCCTACAATCTCTGTGCTTCCATTACAAGACATCCAAACTCCTTGACCAGGCGCCTCCCTCAGGTATCTCATGATTCTCTCCACCATATTCCAGTGATGGACCTTAGGTGTCTGCATATGTTGGATAACTTGGTTCACAGCAAAGCATATATCTGGCCTAGTGATGGTTAAGTAGATGAGCTTTCCAACCATTCTTCTATACTGCTTCACATCACCATACTGCTTGTCTTCAAACTCCCCCTCTCTAAGTACTTTGTAGCCCTCTTCCAATGGTGTTTTGGCTTGCCTTCCTCCAAGGTTTCCTGCCTCAGTTAAAAGATCAAGTGTGTACTTCCTTTGAGACAAGAAGAGCCCCTCTTTAGAGCGGCATACTTCAATCCCAAGGAAGTACTTGAGTTCACCTAAATCTTTAATATCAAATACAGACTTAAGGAATACCTTGGTTTCTTTGATGCCTTCTTGGTCACTGCCTGTGATGATTATGTCATCTACATAGACCAAAATGACCACAATTCCTCTTGGGCTAGGGAGTGTGAACAAGGTGTGATCAGCCTCTGATTTCCTGAAGCCTCTTCCATTCAAGGTGGTGCTTAGTTTGTGGTACCATGCCCTTGGAGATTGCTTCAGTCCATAGATTGCCTTCTTGAGTCTGAGAACATTTCCAGGTTTGACCAGCTTCTCAAGACCAGGAGGTGGGTGCATGTAGACCTCATCTTCTAACTCTCCTTGTAGGAAAGCATTCTTGACATTCATCTGCCACAATTCCCATTCTAGGTTGGTTGCAATAGATAGGATGATCCGAATTGTATGAAGTTTGGCTACTGGTGCAAAAGTGTCCACATAATCTTCTCCATAGGTCTGGGTGAAACCCCTTGCAACTAGTCTCGTCTTCTTTCTCTCTTCCTTGCCATTTGGTAGGTACTTGATGGTGAACACCCATTTGCTTGAAACTTCCTTCTTGCCCTTTGGGAGTTCACTTTCATACCAGGTATCATTGATGATCATGGCATTTGCTTCATCATCAACAGAGTCCCTCCATTCCTTACTCTCCATAGCTTCCTCATATGACCTTGGTACAGATCCCTGATCTAACCCAGTGATGAAAGCTTGATGCTCAAGTGGAAATCTTGCAAGAGAACATACTGCTGATGTTGGATGAGCTACTGCTTGACTATTGTAGTAGACCCTTGTGTTCTTCCAGTTTGAAGGAGGATTCCTGGTCCTTGTACTCCTCCTTAGTGGTTGAACCTGAACTTCTTGCTGCTCTACTTCATCTTGAACTTGAGCAGTCTCTTGTTCATGTAGTACACTCTCCTGATCATGAGTCTCTGAACCTTGTTGTTGTTCTGGTTCATGATCTTTTCCCCCTGCAGGATCAGGATGAGTGGCTTCTTTACCCTCTGGTCCAGTTTCAGCTGAAGGAGAGGTTGTGTTAGGCGCCACTGGTGGGTTTGAAAAACTGATTCCCAGATTCTCCATCAGTACCCTTAGATTAGTTGCTCTATCTGAGGGGGCTTGAGACAGATCCTTCAAGCTATCTCAACTTTTCTCATCATAGAAGCCTCTTGATTCCAAGAACTTCACATCTCTAGAGACCATAACCTTTCTTGTTTCTGGAACATATCATTTGTAGCCTTTCTGGTTTGGTGAATACCCAATGAAGATGGCTTTGACACTTTTAGCTTCAAGCTTGTTTCTTAGTTCACCTGGTATCAAGACAAAGCACACACACCCAAACACACGCAAATGGTCAATAGACGGATATGTCTTGTTTAGTACCTCATAAGGAGAGACATCTTGGAGGATCTTAGTGTGAGAATAGACAGATTCTGGTGTGTTAGTGATGTAGAAACAGAGTGTGATCGAAATTATAGAGAAGAGACTGATGAGAGTAAAGGAGAATCAAGGAGAATGCTGCTGGAGAACTAAGAGATTAAGAGAGTATTAGTGAGTATCTGAGAGAGATTAAGTGAGAGTGAGAATCACAGAGAGTATGGACGAGATTAAGAGAGTAAAGAGTGTGGGGAGAGTGAAGTAACAAGAGAATATTGAAGAGAGAGAGAACTCCCCTCTGCCTTAGAGGTTTCACAATACACATGGGGTGGCTGGCTATATAGCCAGATTACAAATTGCAAGAGAATAAATAAATATTAAAGTACAAATCTACTAAACAAATATTATTGTAGGGTTTCTGATGAAGCCAGGAGGATGCAGCCAAGGTGAATCTCGACCAGAGGGAGTAGATAGTGACAGGAGAGAGATGGGCACAGTCTGGTTGAGTGAAAGTGACAGGTCCAAACTGCTTTCTTCTTAGGCAGAACATGTGACTTTTATTCTTAATTAAATCTCCACTTGCCTCAGCTCTCTTCAACGGTCTGATGCTCCATTTAAACTTCAAATATGCTTCAGAATATTAATCTGGACGAGTTCCCACCTTCCTTGCCTTCCAAGTCACTCTAGGTTAAGTTTGGTTACTTGGAAGCCAAGACTGTACGGACTGCCTTGTGTAGCAAGGTTGTACAGACCAAACTCTTTTCAGGTATCTATTCTTCTCTTTGTTTTCTTTATCTCTCAGATCAATGGACCACACTCAGCCATGCTTCTTTCTTCTCCATTCTAATAATGACTTAGTTCACAAGACTGTATGAACCAGTCTCAACTTGGAGTATCCGGATCACTCCTTCTTCTTCTTCTTCTTCTTGTTTCTTTATTTCTTTGGATCATGAACCAGCTTCTTCTTCTGGTCATTCTCTTCTCTATCTCAACACTCCCCCTCAAGCTTGACCATAGGATATCCTTGGACAAGCTTGGAACCTTGAAGAAATCCCTCATTAAAACCTTAGTATGCAAAACCCAATGGGACAAAAACATACTAAGGAAAAAGTGTAGAAATCCCCAAGGCCTAGGGATTGGCCAGTGAGCCTTTGTGCCTTAGACCAGTGTGGTTAGAAACAAAGAGCTCTGGATCACGGCCCTTTCTTGTGCTGCAAGGGTGAACTCCACCCCTTGCACACATCAACAACCCGGAACTCATCTCTTGGCCAGTTTGGTATCTCCCCTATCTTCTGACTACTCGCCATTCTGATGGGGTTAAGGACTTCCAGCTTCTACTCCAGAGAGCTCCAACAATGTTAATCATGATGGGGAGTGAACTCCACTTGAATCACCCACTTAGTAGACCAATTTGGATCATAAACTCCATCACCCGCAACTGATCTCTAGACAGCAGAACACCTGCAACTTGTAACTGGTGTAACTTCCAAACCGTAACTCCTTTTAGACTGATTCCAATTCGCCGCGTGCCCTTGATGAGTGTAGAATGTAGTGCAATTAGTTTCATGGTCAAATTCTTCATGGTGAGGAAGTTATTCTCCTTTTCCTGAGACATGCCAGTGTGAACTCCATCACTAGCATTCTTCTTCTTCTTCTTTGCTCTGAGTGAACTCCACTTCTGATCTTCTGGTGAGGCTATGGACGTCTTGAACCTTCAGAATAATAACTAATACCCCTCCTCAAGCTTGATCCAGAGAGTATAGGTGATGGACCAAGCTTGAAAGATGAGCAAAGATGAGTATTGGACCAGGAGCTCAACACCTAACCAGGCTGCGCTTCTTCAACCGATCCACCTTTGGTTTCTGCTCCAATGCCTTACACCACACTTCTTCTTGCGTGTCTCATGAACCAGAATCTCAACACCTAACCAGGCTGCGCTTCTTCAACCGGTTTCACACACAAAACATCTCTCCATGGTCAGGAATATACAGACTCTGTAGGCTCTGAACTCATGGGCCTTTTTCTCCATGGACAGGAATATGCATCTTGTGCATGCTCTGAACAACATGGGCAAAGTCTTCTTCTTTGTCTTGATTTGATGATGGACAGAGACAACACTTCTGTACCTGAAACATCTCTCAAACTCCAGCAAGAATCAGACCACACACACTAGGATCAGACCTTGGTAACTTACCAATCCTGATCCCAATGCTTTAAGAAAATGCAATGAACAGAATCTAAACAACTCATTCAGTTCAAATCCATGCAACCAATTCACTAAATGCTCAGGTATGATAACTCATCAATTACAAGGCATCTAGGCTCAATTTATCACACATATGACAATAGCAGAATGCAATGACAATTTATGACAGTAGCATAGACTAGACAACTCATCTAATCAAGCTACACAACTATGAATGCAACACATGGCCAGAAAACTCTCCTAGACCTTTAACAATGCAACAAGACAGACACTGAGACTAAGCAACTCACTTAGGCCAGAGACAACACAAAGAATTATTCTAGGACAGAAACTAGACATTACCATGCTAGCAAACTTAATCACTCCTAGAACAATACACACACAACTCTTTAGTATCATGGGACAGAAACTAGGTGCAATAACTCTAGTACCATTAAACTGTCCCAAAGATACTAAACACATACACAACACAACCAGAAATAATTTAAGCAATTAAACAGGCTCTTATTAGAGTTTAGGAGGTTAACTTACAACCAAGGAACCTGAGCTAGTTCCTTGAACCTCCATGGCTGTGAATCACTTGAATTTGAAGGGCTTGTGGTGTGGATTGACTGTCCAATAGCTCCTCTTCTTGATTCTCTCCTTCTGGTCAAGGAGACACTTCAAACCCCTCCTGTTCTCTTGCTGGTCGTGGGTTTTGTTGGTCAGAAACAGGGCTTCAGCATGGCTGGCCAGAGAATGATTAGAACAGCTTAGCTTTAATGCTTCTTTAGTGACCTTTCTCCAAGAATGGTTTCTTCCATGGATTATCTTCAGCATGGACCAGATGAGGTGTTTTGGCTTCTTCTTTGGACTCCTTGAATCTACTGAAGTCGCCATTTCCTTTGAGCTCTCCATTTTAGAGAGTTTGGACCAGTGGACAATAGAATGTACCAACTGGTTTTGCAAGAAACAGAGCTTGAAACTGAAACTTTGATGAAGCTTGCTGGACTGAGCTGAAGCTTTCTTGAGTTACAGAGACTTGTATACTGTCCTATCTTGAGTTCTGGAGAGATTCTTCCCTCTTGGAAGACCTTTTGACCAGTGGATAAAGAGATGTAGCAGAAACTGTTTTGGACACAGTTTTGAGAAGATGATGATTTGCGGAAGCTATGAAGGTTTCAGGAGCTTGGAAGCTCTGATACCATGTGAGAATAGACAGATTCTGGTGTGTTAGTGATGTAGAAACAGAGTGTGATCGAAATTATAGAGAAGAGACTGATGAGAGTAAAGGAGAATCAAGGAGAATGCTGCGGGAGAACTAAGAGATTAAGAGAGTATTAGTGAGTATCTGAGAGAGATTAAGTGAGAGTGAGAATCACAGAGAGTATGGACGAGATTAAGAGAGTAAAGAGTGTGGGGAGAGTGAAGTAACAAGAGAATATTGAAGAGAGAGAGAACTCCCCTCTGCCTTAGAGGTTTCACAATACACATGGGGTGGCTATATAGCCAGATTACAAATTGCAAGAGAATAAATAAATATTAAAGTACAAATCTACTAAACAAATATTATTGTAGGGTTTCTGATGAAGCCAGGAGGATGCAGCCAAGGTGAATCTCGACCAGAGGGAGTAGAGTGACAGGAGAGAGATGGGCACAGTCTGGTTGAGTGAAAGTGACAGGTCCAAACTGCTTTCTTCTTAGGCAGAACATGTGACTTTTATTCTTAATTAAATCTCCACTTGCCTCAGCTCTCTTCAACGGTCTGATGCTCCATTTAAACTTCAAATATGCTTCAGAATATTAATCTGGACGAGTTCCCACCTTCCTTGCCTTCCAAGTCACTCTAGGTTAAGTTTGGTTACTTGGAAGCCAAGACTGTACGGACTGAATTGTGTAGCAAGGTTGTACAGACCAAACTCTTTTCAGGTATCTATTCTTCTCTTTGTTTTCTTTATCTCTCAGATCAATGGACCACACTCAGCCATGCTTCTTTCTTCTCCATTCTAATAATGACTTAGTTCACAAGACTGTATGAACCAGTCTCAACTTGGAGTATCCGGATCACTCCTTCTTCTTCTTCTTGTTTCTTTATTTCTTTAGATCATGAACCAGCTTCTTCTTCTGGTCATTCTCTTCGCTATCTCAACACTTAGTAGGAATTCTGTTGATTAAGTAGCAAGCAGTGATCACAGCATCCCCCCAAAACCTTTTGGGAACATTGGTGTGAAACATCATGCTTCTGGCCACCTCCATTAGATGTCGATTCTTCCTTTCAGCTACACCATTTTGCTGTGGAGTATAAGGGCAGCTTGTCTGGTGAATAATCCTATGTTTGTTGAGATGTGCTTTGAAAACATTATTGCTGTACTCCCCCCCATTGTCTGATCTAAGAATTTTGATCTTAACATTGAAATGGTTAGTTATGTAGTTTTGAAAGTTTATAAAGGCTTCTAACACCCTATCCTTTGATTGAAGCAAGGTTAACAAAGTGTATTTCGATTTCTCATCTATAAAAGTCACAAAATACTTATGGTTTTCTCTAGATAAACAGGGTGCAGTCCAAACATCAGAGTGAATGAGATCAAAGCAACTTTCATACATGGTTACTGATTTAGGGAAAACAGATTTGCAATGTTTGCCAAGAATACAAGCCTCACAACTATCATTCTTAAATGAAATACTAGGCAACATCAAGCTCAGTGCACGTGAGTGAGGGTGTCCTAGTCTAGCATGCCACATTGCATCTTTAGGTAAAACAGGAGATGAACTAAAAGCATAAGATAAATCAGACAAGCATTTGGTGTCTTCAAGCAGATACAAGCCCTCCTTGGTCACACCTTTGCCAAGTACACTACTGGTCTCAATATCCTGAAAGTAGACATCATTAGGACTAAAAACAGCAAGGCAATTCAGATCACTAGTAGCCTTTTTAACAGATAACAAATTTGAAGTGAATGTAGGCATGTAAAATGCCTTTGAATCTTTGTTAAACAGTTTCAAGTTCCCTATACCTTTAATGGGTACTTTCTCACCATTAGCTATCATCACATTACCTAAGGCAGGTTCTATGTTACTAATTAGACTAGCATCACTAATCATGTGGTGAGAAGCCCCTGAATCTACAACTAGTGGTTTAGGATTCTGACCAGTAGTGTGTAATGCATTTAAGGAGGTTCCAAGAACAATACCAGAGTTATCCTTGAGGGCTTTGATGAGAGCATCAAGGTCTGACCTCTTGATAGTCTCATCCTGAGTGGTCCTCAAGGTAGACAGAACACTTGTCGTCATGGCTTTGGCTTCACCAGCTGCATTTGAGCCAACATGAGAGCGCATGGTTGAGCACATAGATGGTGTGGATGGTTCTGGTGTGTCCGAGGAGAAGTGTGCTCTTGCATCCATGTACTGACTCCTTGGCTCCTTGAACTTGGCAGGTTTGAGATGAGGATGAAGGATCCAGCACTTGTCCTTCATGTGGCCTTTCTTCTTGCAATGATCACATACCCACACCTTCCTATCATCCTGCTTGTAGTATCCCTTGTTAGCTACTGCTACTTCCACCTTGTGTGCCATGGTGAGCTCTCCCTTCCCTTCAAGCAAACCCACTGACCCTTGTTCCCTCTGGATTTGAGCACACACTTCATCCAGGGATGGTAGCTTCTCCGCTCTGAGTATGTGCTTAATCAAATCATTATAGCAAGGGTTAAGGGTCAGGAGCAGTCCAAAGACCTTGTCTTGCTCACGCCTTTCATTTAACACCACTGGATTAGTTGAACTCGGTCTGAGCATTTCAAACTCATCCCACAGTGACCTGAACTTCCCAAAGAACTGATTGAAGTCCATGTCTTCTTGCTTGAGAGAGTTGATGGCTCTCTTCACTTCAAAGACTCTGCTAAGGTTGGAGACATTCCCATACACCTTCTACAGAGTATCCCATAGTTCCTTAGAGGTTTCACAGTAGGAATAGGCCTCTAGGATACTTGGGTCTAGAGAGTTTTGGATGGCTGGCAGCACCAGAAAGTCTTCTTGAACCCATTTGGTTTCATCAACAGCTACAACCTCTTGGCCATCTTCACCTTGTGTTACCAGCTTTGGGGCTTGACCTTCTGTCACATGACTCCATAAGCCACGACCTCCAAGGGCAGTCTTCACAAGTCTTGACCAGAGAAGGTAGTTTAACCCTTTCAAGGTTACTGGAACCACAACAGCCTTGTTTTGCTCCATCTTAGATGCTATGGACCGTTGAGTAATAGAGTGCTTCTGAAAAAATTGAGAGTTTGGCAAACTGGAAATGAAAGACTCTCAAGAACAACTTGTATACTCCAGGAATCTGAATGATATACCCAAAGAAACAAGAGCAAAAGATAGAACTCGACAGAAACAGAGGAAAACAGAGGAAAAACAGAGGAAAACAGAGGAAAAACAGAGGAAAAACAGAGGACCCTTGCTATTATCCACTGAATAATAGTTAGGTTTTGCTGGAAACTTGAAAGAAGATGAAGAAAAAGTATATTGCGGAAGAAGAATAGAGGTTTAGGAGCTTGAGTAGCTCTGATACCATGTAAGTTTAAGTGAGTTTAGAGGAGATTAGGCTGAAGAACAGCAAGAACATGAAGAACACAGAAGGAAGAGAGAGAGAGAGAGTGATTTCGTTGAGAGGAGAGATGGGAGAGTAAACTAAGAAAGAGAGGAGTGATTCTCCTTACTTAGAATAGTTCCTAGGTACATTCTATAAATAAACAAGGCAGAAGACATAAAAGAATAAAATAAGGTTCTGGCCTTCTGCCATAAGAAGACAAGGAAGCTTTATGCCATAAGAAGACAAGGCAGGCTCGTCCAGACCAACAGAAAGGGACAGGTCCATTGTTTGAATTCAAACTTAACTCAGCATGTGACCACCTTCTCCAACGTCTCTCCCCTTATCTTGCTGACCTGAATACTATTTAAATAAGTATTCCTTTGTCTCTGGAACCAGACAAATGAGTAACTTGTCTTCCAAGTCAAGTTAGGTCTCCCCTTGAGTGCCTTGAATATCAAGTCTGTACGGAATGCCTTGTTCCACAAGTATCTGATTTTCTTCTCTTCTTTGTCTACTCTGATCATTCTAACTTCCTCTCTTCTGGTTCTTCCTCTCAATAAAAGGCTTAATGGCCAATCCCTAGGCCTTGAAAGAACTTACTCTTTCCTTGCCTAGGTTTTATCCCTAAGGAGGGTTTTCTTTGGTAAGGTTTTAACGAGGAGGGACTTCAGGGTTCCAAGCTTGACTCAGGATCTATAGAGTCAAGCTTGAGGGGGAGTGTTAACCTGAAGTGATAAACCATCTCACTAAAGGTTAATGTGCAAAGCTTGGGCAAAACCCACTTAGAGACTGATCAAGGTCTAAGGAGGGTCCAGAAGCTTATGCAGAGCTAGAACAAGGTTCAGGAGGGGTTTACTATGAAGGAAGAAGGCTTGGGTGCAATTTGGGAGCAAATGGTTGAGGTGCAAAAATAGGGTGGTCCGTACAGTACGGCCGTACGGACTGTACGGCCTGTACGGATGGGCCAACCCGGGAAACTTATTTCTCGACCATTTGAAAACATTTTAGGTTTGTGCAAAAACAGGGTCAAGTTGTACGGACCAAACCCTAAATTCGTACAACCCTAGGACTTACCTTGCATCCCAAGTCACATAGAAGCATCAATGGTGAAGAAATAGTCTCGGATGGTTTGGAGAAGAAGATGGGATCAGAATGGCATCTAGGAAGGCATCTGCGAGATGCTGCTCGCTGTGACCGTTTATGGATAAGGTTCTTCCTTTCCAGACTGGAAAGGAAGGAGGCTGAACCTGGACTGATCACTGGATAGATACATAGGCCTTGGTGGCCGATTCTAGGCCAAGTTACTCCCTTGACCAGCCAGGCTGTCTCCAAGCGTGTAAAGCTTATGGTCCAAGCATTTCAAACCTTCCCTTGACTCCACATGCTTGCTCTGATATTTTGTAAACCCTATTGTTGCTCTCTTTATCTATTTATACCCTTTGTAGTCGATGGTTAATAATCAAGCAGAGAAGTTCTCTCCTTCATAATCTCTTAGTCTCTTTACTCTCTCTATTCTCTCAAGTCTCTGGATACTTAGTCTCTCAATCTCTTTCTCTCATTAGTCTCTCAATCTCTCATACTCTCTCACGAATCACTCTCACTCTTCCATCAGTCTCTCGTTCATCCTCATCAAGTCTCATCCTCAACATCTCCACACTCGTTCATCATCACTCAAGCACTTGTTCTCTGAAAACTTTCACTCTCTAAATGCTATCACAAAGCACTTAGGCAACCATTCCCTGCCTTAAACGACCCTTAGACATCAGTCTAGGTGTCTCAACCTTAAGGCAGCCCCAATGACAAGAGTATGCAACAGCCTTAACCCATTTACTTCATGAATGCAAAACGGATTAGATACAACTATCTATCATCCTAGCAAGACGTTCATAAGAACAGAGACTAAGCATCACTGCCATTTCCAAACACCAGACCCAAATGCTTCACTTTAATCAGTTTATATTCATGTATGCAAGCAGATTCTGAACATGCTATCTAATATCATGTCAAGCAACATTTAGAACTGGAGTAAGCACTTTAAAACACTCAACCATTCAAAAACGAGTCATCTAAACATCCTGGGATAGAGTCTAAACTTCATATCTAGCAATCTTAAACACATCCTCAGGTCTCAAACACATCACACAACACATTCAGTTCATAAAGTATCAAGCTTTATGATGAGGACATAGAACCAGACATCAACATCCCCACCCTAAGACAAGCACCAAGAACAAGATCAGGAACCAAGGGGGTGATTGCAAGCTTCTGTGAAGCCATTGAAGGATTGTTTGCCAAGGCTAATAGCAACTCCAACTTAGATGACATCACAAACCGTCTAGACAAGCTCTCCATTTCTGGATCAGAGGTTATGAAGACTCAGCCTTATGTTATACAAGACGGTCCAAAAGATAATGCTATCCTATGGTCTATCATTCCGCATAAAGAGATGGTTTCCTTATTCACCATCTCCCCACTTAAGTGAAACGGTGAGTATCAAGGAGAGGAGGCAAGCTTTCTAAACGACAACACTTCACACTTCTGCTCCTCTCCTAACCCCAACGGCTACCTTACCACAATTCAAATCCACCAGAAAGGTAAGTAAGGTAAGCATATTTCAATATTTTATTTACTTGATTTTCCTTGCAGGTTTTGGGTCTTTTATTTCTTTCATTTTCGAATAAACCAGGCATTGTTTAGCCTATGCTTTTTATTAGGTCCTAAGATTGAGTCATTGTATTAAATTTGCTTCAAAGACCCCTAGAAGGGCATAGCTGCATCGGCGAGTATATAAGCCCCTATAAGCAGCCTTGTATTTTTTAACCTACTTTGAAATATATGAGTCAGTTTGCCCCTAGCAACTAAAACCCTAAGTCTTTCCGTGTGTGTGAGAAGCAGCATAGAGAGCAGCCGAGTCTTATCAAGCTTATTCCATAGAGCTTGTGGCGACTTTCGATCCATCTGATTGAGTTCATCAATCTATTCACTCCATCTCCATCCCTTGTCCTTGTTGAGTTGTTTATACGAACAAGCAGCTTGGATCCACACTCCATCATCACGTCATCCTCCATCCAGTGAGATAGCAAGTTGGTTACACGACCATTTGTTGTTTCCCATCCTCCACTGATCCGTTCTAAGAGCAATCAAGCCGGTTATCATCTCATTCCATTCCATCTGCAAGAACTCATTCCATTCTCACCTCCATCCATCCACCAAAGCTTGATACTCATCCTCTATCCATCCAGTGTGAGAAGGGTGCTTCCCGTGCCCATATCATTTTGGTATCAGAGCCGAAAGGCTCCTAATCAGGTTAACTCTTTCCTTTTCATCTAAATCGTTTCATTCTGTTAAGAAAAACCATAAAAATTTTGTGTTTTGCTTGTGTTTTGGATTTCTGCCATTGATAGTTGCTTGAGTTCTTAGTTTAGAAAAACGAAAACAAAAGAAAGAAGACGAGTTGTTAAGTGTTTTGATTCGATTACCTTGCAGAAAAATCAAAAAAAAAGTGTTTAGAGTTATTGCTTGCATATTCAGTTTCCTTTTCCATACCAAGCATATCTCGGTTTCCATTTTGCTTTCTTGCATTCGAATATTCAAAAAAAAACTAAAAAAAGTTACTGCTTTACCTTAGTTACATCAGTTAATTCTTTATTTCATCTTATTTCAATTTCGCATTTGCATATCATACTTATAAAAAAAAAAAACATATTGCATACCTATTCATATTGGGTGGTCGAACTTTCCTTAATTGGAACTTAGGACATAACTTTTGCTGCATACATCTTTGCGTATTGTTATCTCCTAAAACCGGTCCATTACACATTCATTTGCATTAGATCAATCACATTCTTGCATATTGTTACTTGTTTAACTTCCACCCCCAATATTTTCACTTGTTCTTGAAAGGTCTTGTAGGAAAAGCAATGGGAGATAGCACTTCATCCACTGATGCTGCGACCATAGCTCAACTCCTAGCTACTATGCAATCCATAAGTGAGAGGATGGCTCGGCTGGAGCAGAACCAACAAGCTCAGGCCAATAATCCCAACAACAATCCGGCAAGAGGCCAACAAAGACAACAAGAGCAACCACCAGAAGGAGATGAGACTGATAGTGATATGCCTAGTCTGGAAGAAGAAGAGCAACACCCTCCACCTAGGAGGAATGCCAGAGATAGAGGAAGGAACCGGGGCAGAAACTATGATCAAGAAGAAGAGCATCCATGGCAGGGAGGCAAAGACTTGAAGCTCACGCCACCAACCTTTGCTGGAAAGGTTAACCCTGATGCTTACATAGACTGGGAGACAAGGATGGAATACATCTTTGATTACTATAACTACTCGGAGGCAAGGAAGATCTCTCTAGCTGCTGCCCAACTCACTGACACTGCCTTGTCATGGTGGGATAGGGAGACTTCAGAAAGGAGAAGGCTTAGACGTGGTCCTATTACTCTTTGGGATGACATGAGAGCCTTGCTGAGGAAGAGATATGTGCCAAGTTACTACTACAGAGACTTGCAAAAGAGGTTCAGGAAACTCACTCAAGGGAACAAGTCAGTAGAAGAATACTATGAGGAGTTTGATGCACTCAGGAACCGTCTAGAGGTACAAGACTCTGAGGAGACCTTGATGGCACAATTCTTAGATGGTTTACAAGACCGGATTACAAGAAAGGTGGAAAGGCAAAACTATGAGCACTTCCATGACTTGTTGCACTATGCTATTCAAGCCGAGCAACATATCAAGAGGAAGACCATAGCCACCAGTAGAGGCAAGAGTACTTGGACACCACCAGTACAAAAGAACAATGACAAAGGCAAGTCCATTGAAGTGGAGAGCCGGTTCAAGAAGAATTCAGCACCAGAGGCTTCCAAGAGCAACAAGACTGATCAAGGAAAGGGTGCTGCACCTAGGAACCGTGACATTACTTGCTACAAATGTCAAGGGAAGGGACATTATGCTCGAGACTGTCCCAACCAGAGAGTAATGATCCTCAGGGAAGATGGAGGATATGAGACTCAAGAAGAGACTGAAGAAGAAACGGCTGGTACTGATGAAGAGATCACTGACTATCCAGATGAGGGAGAGATACTTGTGACCAGGAGAGCCCTAAGTGCTATGTTTGAACCAGAAACCATTCAAAGGGAAAACATTTTCCACACTAGATGCACCATAGACTCTAAGGTATGCAGTCTGATCATAGATGGAGGCTCGTGTACTAATGTTGCTAGCAAGTACTTGGTTGACAAGTTAGGTCTCAAGAAGACAAAGCACCCAAAGCCATACCGGCTCAAGTGGTTGAATGATGAGACTGAGTTGAAGATTGGTGAACAAGTGGTGATCCCATTCAGCATAGGCAGATATGCTGATCAGGTGACTTGTGATGTTGTTCCTATGCAAGCTGGACATCTCCTGCTGGGGAGACCTTGGCAGTTTGACAAGGAGACAATCCACAATGGCCGCACCAACTTCTACAGCTTCACTCACAACAACCGCAAGCACAACCTTGCTCCTTTGACACCACAGCAAGTCCTAGACATGCAAAAAGAGATGGACAAAGGTAACAAGGCCAGTAAGACTAACCTATACATCACTTCCCAACAAGTTTTAAAATCATTAGAATGCAAAACACAGGTGCTACTAATGATCTTTAAGGAAGGTGTGTTGACAGGTTATGAGGAACAAGAACTTCCCCCATCCGTGGTTCAACTCATTGAGAAGTTCCAGGATCTATTTCCAGAAGACATACCCACTGGTTTACCACCTATTAGAGGTATAGAACACCAGATTGACCTCATTCCAGGAGCTCCATTACCAAACCGCCCAGCCTATAGGGTGAACCCGGAGGAAGCCAAAGAACTAGAGAAGCAGGTGCAAGACTTGATGGATAAGGGATACATCAGGGAGAGTCTAAGCCCTTGTGCTGTTCCTGTTCTATTGGTGCCAAAGAAAGATGGGACTTGGAGGATGTGTGTAGACTGCCGTGCCATCAACAACATAACCATCAAGTATAGACACCCAATACCAAGACTTGATGACATGCTGGATGAGCTCAGTGGTGCCACTATCTTCTCCAAGATAGACCTGAAGAGTGGTTATCACCAGGTTAGAATGAAGGAAGGTGATGAGTGGAAGACTGCCTTTAAAACCAAAAGGGGACTCTATGAGTGGCTAGTCATGCCATTTGGCCTCACCAATGCCCCAAGCACCTTCATGCGCCTCATGAACCATGTCTTAAGGGCATACATCTGTAAGTTTGTAGTGGTTTACTTTGATGATATTTTGATCTATAGCACTAGCTTAGAAGATCATCTTAAACATCTTGAAAAGGTTTTGGAAACCTTACGCCTAGAACATCTATATGCTAACCTTAAGAAGTGTACCTTTTGCACTGATCAACTAGTATTCCTAGGCTTTGTTGTTAGTTCACAGGGACTGAAAGTAGATGAGGAGAAGATCAAAGCAGTGCAAGATTGGCCTACCCCAACCACCATTGGCCATGTGAGAAGTTTCCATGGTTTGGCCAGTTTCTACAGGAGGTTTGTCAAAGACTTCAGTACCATAGCAGCCCCACTGACATCAGTGATCAAGAAGGATGTTGCCTTCAAATGGGGAACTGAACAGGAAGAAGCTTTTCAAAAACTTAAAACTAGTTTAACTAATGCTCCTGTTTTGGTTTTGCCTAACTTTGACAAAACTTTTGAGATTGAATGTGATGCCTCAGGAACAGGTGTGGGAGCCGTGTTAACTCAAGGAGGAAAACCAGTAGCATTCTTCAGTGAGAAACTACATGGAGCAACCCTCAACTACCCCACCTATGACAAAGAACTGTATGCTTTAGTGAGGTCACTAGAGACTTGGCAGCACTACCTCTTATCCAAGGAGTTTGTGATCCACACTGACCATGAGACACTCAAGTATCTGAGGGGACAAAACACTTTGAAGAAGAGACATGCTCGTTGGTTGGAGTTTGTAGAATCATTCCCCTATGTGATCAAGTACAAGAAGGGAAAGGAGAACATTGTAGCTGATGCCTTATCCAGGAGACATGCACTTATATCACTGATGGAGGCTAAGGTTATGGGTTTTGAACACATCAAGGATCAGTATGGTGAGGATCCTGATTTTGGAGACATCTACAAGCAGTGTAGACAAGGAGCATTTGGGTCTTTCTTTCAGCAAGATGAGTTCCTTTTCAGGGATAAGAGACTATGTATTCCACAAGGATCAATGCGTGATCTGATCCTGAGAGAAGCACATGGAGGGGGACTCATGGGACATTTTGGCCGTGACAAGACACTAAGCATTGTAGCTGAGCATTTCTTCTGGCCACATTTGAGGAGAGATGTAGAGAGGTTCTGTGCAAGGTGCATCATTTGTCTCAAGGCAAAGTCCAGGTTACATCCTCATGGATTATACATTCCTTTGCCTATTCCTGACCTACCTTGGGTAGACATTTCCATGGATTTTGTTCTAGGATTGCCAAAGATCAGAAACAAGGATTCCATCTTTGTGGTAGTAGACCGGTTCTCTAAGATGGCACACTTCATTCCTTGCAACAAAACCAATGACGCATCCCAAACTGCTGACTTATTCTTCAAGGAAGTGGTGAAGCTTCATGGCATCCCTAGAACCATTGTTTCTGACCGAGACACCAAGTTCTTGAGCCACTTTTGGAGAACACTTTGGAGGAAGCTGGGAACTAAGCTGCTCTTCTCCACAACCTGCCATCCCCAAACTGATGGTCAGACTGAGGTTGTGAACCGCACACTCTCCACACTACTGAGAGCCACGGTTGGTAAGAACTTGAGGAATTGGCTTGATTGTCTACCTTTCATTGAGTTTGCTTACAACCGAGTTCCACATTCTGCTACTAAGCTATCACCTTTTGAGATTGTGTATGGGTTTAAGCCAACAACACCTCTGGATCTCCTACCTATTCCCCACAAGGACCAGATGATTAGTCAAGAAGGAGAGACTAAGGCCGAGTTGATGCAGAAGATTCATGAGAAGGTCAAGGCTAACTTAGAGCACCAGAATGAGCTGAACAAGAAGCAAGCTGATAAGGGCAGAAAGGAGGTTTCTTTTGAACCAGGAGATTGGGTTTGGTTACACATGAGATCAGAAAGGTTCCCTAACCAGAGGAAGTCCAAACTATCCCCTAGAGGAGACGGCCCTTTCAAAGTCCTGAAGAAGATCAATGACAATGCATACCAGCTGGAGCTGCCAGGTGAGTTAAATGTATCTTCCACATTCAATGTGTCTGATCTATCTTATTTTCATGCAGATGAAACTGTTCTGAGGTCAGAACCTTCTCAAGAGGGAGAGAATGATGAGGACATAGAACCAGACATCAACATCCCCACCCTAAGACAAGCACCAAGAACAAGATCAGGAACCAAGGGGGTGATTGCAAGCTTCTGTGAAGCCATTGAAGGATTGTTTGCCAAGGCTAATAGCAACTCCAACTTAGATGACATCACAAACCGTCTAGACAAGCTCTCCATTTCTGGATCAGAGGTTATGAAGACTCAACCTTATGTTATACAAGACGGTCCAAAAGATAATGCTATCCTATGGTCTATCATTCCGCATAAAGAGATGGTTTCCTTATTCACCATCTCCCCACTTAAGTGAAACGGTGAGTATCAAGGAGAGGAGGCAAGCTTTCTAAACGACAACACTTCACACTTCTGCTCTTCTCCTAACCCCAACGGCTACCTTACCACAATTCAAATCCACCAGAAAGGTAAGTAAGGTAAGCATATTTCAATATTTTATTTACTTGATTTTCCTTGCAGGTTTTGGGTCTTTTATTTCTTTCATTTTCGAATAAACCAGGCATTGTTTAGCCTATGCTTTTTATTAGGTCCTAAGATTGAGTCATTGTATTAAATTTGCTTCAAAGACCCCTAGAAGGGCATAGCTGCATCGGCGAGTATATAAGCCCCTATAAGCAGCCTTGTATTTTTTAACCTACTTTGAAATATATGAGTCAGTTTGCCCCTAGCAACTAAAACCCTAAGTCTTTCCGTGTGTGTGAGAAGCAGCATAGAGAGCAGCCGAGTCTTATCAAGCTTATTCCATAGAGCTTGTGGCGACTTTCGATCCATCTGATTGAGTTCATCAATCTATTCACTCCATCTCCATCCCTTGTCCTTGTTGAGTTGTTTATACGAACAAGCAGCTTGGATCCACACTCCATCATCACGTCATCCTCCATCCAGTGAGATAGCAAGTTGGTTACACGACCATTTGTTGTTTCCCATCCTCCACTGATCCGTTCTAAGAGCAATCAAGCCGGTTATCATCTCATTCCATTCCATCTGCAAGAACTCATTCCATTCTCACCTCCATCCATCCACCAAAGCTTGATACTCATCCTCTATCCATCCAGTGTGAGAAGGGTGCTTCCCGTGCCCATATCACTTTATAACAAGGGACAGTAGGTTCTTACAAACAAGGAACTAGTGTTAGTTCCTTGAACACCTTTGATTCATGGCAAGATCAGGAGCTCTTGGTTGCGACCCAACACCTCCTTCCTCCATGGACCTTCCCTTGGACTCTCCATGCCCAAAGTCCCCACCTTTCTTCATACTTTGGTCGCCCTCACCAGTAACAAGGTGAAAGCTTTCACCTTTCTTCCTGGTCTTTGAATAAGAACACGCCTTGGACTTGATTTGATGAAGGGGGTAGCTAATCCACTCCATAACTCCTGGATCCGAGGCTCTCCTTTCTTCTGGACGGTATGAGAGAGTATGAGACTTCAAGAACAGCTTCTGGGTTTTCCGGATGAACACCATCTTGTAGAGGTTGAACAGGCTGGAAAGGAAGCTCTTTTCTGGGTTTTGATGGCAGGAGAGAAAGCTTTAATCTTTGCGGAAGCTAGACACCAAGTTCTGATGAACCTGGCTCTGATACCATGTTGGATTTTCACCAGAGTATAAGGATCTGGGTTTGTGTGTGATGAACAAGCCTTTAAGGCAATGATGAACACGAAATGAAGAAGAGAATGGGTTCTGGTTTACTTGTGTTTACTTGAATCAAAACCAGAGATTAAGAGAGACTAAGATAGATTAAAGAGACTAAGAAAGAGGTAGACTAAGAGAGGTTTCGAATCAAGAACATCAAGCTTTTATTTCTGGAAGTGGAGAGGGGTTTTCCCCCTTACTCCCTTAATGTTTACAATCGCCCAAGAGGGTCTTTAAATAGATAAATGAGTGCTGGATACAAGTCTAAACCTAAAGGAGGAAAGCATGTGGAGTCAACAAAAGCAAGGGCGCCACTTTTGAATTACTTGGTCCAGAACCTTCACACGCTTGGACAGGCTGTCCATAGCTGGTTTTGTGGACTGAATATGTGGACAGCTTCTTCCTTGGAGAGTATATGGCTGAGATTGAGCCAGGGCGTGGACAGGCTGTAAAGGTAACTTCCCAGCAGCTTCCTTGGCTCTTCCTTGATGGAATATGCCTTTGGCATCTCCCCAAGATAAGACCAACTCGCCATAATATCTTTAGACCTTATCCACTTCTTCTTGGTTGATTCCGGGAAGGTTCTTGTACGGCCTGGTCAATGTACGGACCACCCGTCCGTACACATCCGTACACCTCAACCCGAACTTTGCACATTGCCCAAATATCTTCTTAGGTTGAACCATAAAGTGATTTGGGTCACCCATGTCCGTACGGTCCGTACAGTCCGTACGGCTGTCCGTACATGTCGCCCTAACTTTGCACATCTGTCCCAAACTCTCCCAAACTTCTCCAATGCCTTCTCCCTTCAATATAAACTCTTCTTAGACCTTGTTCCAGCATTGCATAAGCTTCAGGATGCTCCTTAAGTCTTTCCAGACCTTCTTAGGAGTTTAACCCGAACTTTGCACATAACCTTAGTGACATTTCATCACTTCAGGTTAATAGCATGTCTATGCAAAGAGCCTGTTCAGAGCAGTCTTGGTTGTGTGTCCATGAAAGCTGATGTGATCATGAACCAGCCAACTAATGGAGATGATGATCTGATGGACAAACCAATTGATGAAGATGCCTTGTCCATTCCAGAAGGGCCTATGACTCATTCCAGATAAAAGAAGCTCAAGGAAGCTATTGCAGGATTACTTAAGATGTCACTCATACAAGAATATTGTCTTGGCCGAAGCTTGATCAACCAAGACACCCTCACCACCATTCAAGCTACCCCTTTATCAAGCTGATCATCAACTAGGCAAGCAACTTAAGTGTGCTCTTTTTCCGTACCTTTGGTTTTGTCACAATGGGTTTTCTAAAGTTAGGTTTTTAACGAGGCCTTAGTTTGCTTCACAAATCACCTAGTTGATGTATCTTAGTATATGCATGATATATGCATATTAGGACCGACCACATTTCTATCTTAGGATAAGTTTTAAACTATGGTTTTTATTTCATTAAGTTCTCGAAACCTAAAGGAGCATGTTCCTCGATTTCTATTTAAACTCTTGTAAACCTTCATTTTGAGGCACGCAGTCTTTTATTCTAAACCTTTTGTATTCTCTCTTTCTCTCTGATATTTGTCGAGTGCAAGAGCTTTCTGGTGAGTCATATCCGGCGTCTAAGGGTTCTATTTTGGTGTGTCATATCCGATCTAGTGCCTAGGAGTATCAAGGAGATCATCCACACCTCTTTGTGTCACCAATCGATCCACAAGCCTTGGTAAACTTGAGTCTTTTGATTCGTTTGTGTAAGGATCTATCCCAAACAATCCAGAGAAGCATCCTAGGAACGTGTTAAGAGGTATCAAGACATTGATCATTTCTTTTGCAAAGACCCTTAAGGTTTTGCAGGATCATTTCTTTTGGCCACACATGAAGAGAGATGTTGAACGAATCTGTGGAAGGTGTTCAACGTGCAAACAAGCTAAATCTAAGGTTCAATCTCATGGTTTGTACACTCCATTACCTATTCCTTATCATCCATGGAATGATATCTCTATGGACTTCATTTTAGGACTGCTTAGAACTAGAACTGGAAAGGATTCTATCTTTGTTGTGGTAGATATGTTTTCAAAAATGGCACATTTCATTGCTTGCCACAAGACTGATGATGCATTGCACGTAGCCAACTTGTTCTTTAAAGAGATAGTCCGTTTGCATGGCATGCCTAGAACTATAGTGTCAGATAGAGATGCTAAATTTCTAAGTTATTTCTGGAAGACCCTTTGGTCTAAGATAGGCACTAAGTTATTATTCTCAACCACATGTCATCCACAAACTGATGGACAAACCAAAGTAGTCAATAGGACACTAGGAACTCTTTTGAGAGCATTCATTAAAAAGAACTTGAAATCATGGGAAGACTATTTGCCTTATTGTGAATTTGCATACAATCATGCTATGCATTGTGCTTCTAAGTTTTCACCATTTGAAATTGTTTATGGGTTCAATCCCACCTCTCCTTTGGATCTAATGCCTTTACCTGAGTGTGAAAGAGTTAGTCTGGATGGCAAGAAGAAGGCTGAGTGTTAAACCTGAAGAGAGAAATGGACCACTAAAGGCCATGTGCAAAGTTAGGGCCAAAACCCATTAAAAGTCTGATCAAGGACTAAAGAGGGTCCAGGAGCTTATGCTGAGCAAGAACAAGGTTCAAGAAGGGCTTATGATCAAGAAGGAAGTGTTTGGGAAGATTTGGGAGCCATTGGGCGAAAGTGCAAAAATAGGGTCGACTGTACGGACAGTCGTACGGCCTTGTACGGACTGTACGGACATGGTCGACCCAAAACACTTCCTGGTTCAACTTTTGGGTGAGTTTGGGCAATGTGCAAAATCCGGGTCAAGGTGTACGGACGGGTGGTCCGTACACAGTCCGGACGGTCGAGAAATAAACCAGTTTTGGGTTTGTCTTCGGTTTGATCACTTTAAACCGAAGCAATTCGAATCCCTTATGACTGATTGAAGCTAAGGAGGCAAGGGATCATTTGGGACGAGATGGATAAGAGGAATATGCTCTCAAGATGCTTATCCAAAAGAAGGAATGAACTTGGACTGATCATTGGCCAGGTTCATGTGCATTGATGGCCTATTCCTGGCCAAGCTTTCCTAGGCGCGCCCAGGCTGTCTCCAGCCTGTATGAAGACCATCTGACTTCATCTAAACCGTCCATTCTCTCAGGCTTTATCAGCCCTTAGATATAGGTTAAAGTTTGCTTCTTGTATTGCCTATAAAGGCCTCATTATCAATTGTAAACAAATCAAGTGAGAGAGTGGGGTTTCCCCTCCTCCTTCCTATTCTTTTCTGGGTTCTAAATCTCTGTTCTTCACTCTCTTAGTCTATGGTTCATCAAGTCTCACAAATCTCTCTTTAGTCTCATTATTCTCTTAGTCTCTTCCACAATCTTATTCTCTCATCAAATCTTCTTTTCTCCTTGTTATTACAAGATCAGTCCGAACCTGTTGAGGTTGAAGCTTCTCACACAACCCACGGCCTGAACTCTGATAAAATTTCATGGTATCAGAGCCAGGTTCATCAGAACCTGGTTCATTAGCATCCACAAGCTCAAGCTCTCTCTCTCTCATGCCATTTCTAAACCAATGAAGAAGCTTCTGTGCATCCAGTCGATTGAACCCTTCAAGATCGAAACTTTATCATCCATGGCGTGCCAAGTAGCTATTCTCAGTTCATCCTCCTCTCCCATGTTCGTTCTGGGGAAAGAAGGCCAGTGGAAGCTTGTCCAAGCCGCTCTTCCTCACTGTCCAAGGAGAAACCTTTTAAAGAAGGAGACTTTCAACTTGGATCTTGGTGTGGCGACTCAAACATGGAGAAAGTTGGTGTCTTTGGCATGATGGGGGTCAAGGGGGAAGGTCACACAAAGAAGGAGGTGTTGGTTCCCAAACTAACAACCCAAATCTGTGTAGTCATGAACCGGTTAACCATGGAGGTTCAAGGAACCAGCACAGGTTCCTTGACTGTTATTGACCTTAATAAATAAAGAAGACAAGAAATAAAGAGGATGAGCTTACTTGGGAGAGAAGACATTAGTAACTTGACACACAAGGAAGCTCATCCGAGACCTAGAAGAAACGTGAGAGGCAAGGAAGAAAGAAGACATTAACTCGCCAAGTTTGAATATTCAAACTTGGAGGGAACCGGTGGAGACAAGAAAACCAAGGGGAGAATAGTTTATTAATAAAAGGAGCATGTGCTCTCAGCAACTTGCCAGACAAGGAGCAGAACTGCAAGAGAATTGTTTATCCAGCAACTTGCCAGACAAGTTGCACTCGCCAACCTGCACATCCCACTTACCTGCCGAGAACATGCTTTACTTCTCCCACACCAGACAATCGATCCAGAATAGCATGGGTTGGTTATTATATGGTTTATATTGTTTATTCCTGTATGGGCAGAAGGCATCTTATTGCTGTCTATTTAATACCTTGTAACCTCATTATTCAGAAGCAAGGAAAACAACCCTTCCTCATTCTCATTCTCTCTCGCAGACAAACACATAAACACTCTCTCTCCTTTCTGGTTACGGATCAAACTCACTCTTTCTCTTGTGTTCTTGAGTGTTCTTAACATTATTCTTCATATTCTTACATGGTATCAGAGCTATTTGGCTCCTAAACCTAGTTTCCTTCCGCAAAACTACTCTATTCTCATTCACTCTTTATTATTCTCATCCTTGAAACTTATTTCTCATCCGCAAATCTAAACTCAACTTTCTGAAATGGAGCAAAACAAAGCAATGATTGTTCCGGTTACTCTCAAGGGAGTTAACTACCTTCTCTGGTCAAGATTGATCAAAAACGCCCTTGGTGGAAAAGGCTTATGGTCCCATATTACTTCAGGGGAAGCGCCAAAACAAACTATCCAAGGAGAAGATGGCAAAGAGATCGTGGAGGCAGATGAAGGCAAATGGAGTCAAGAGGACTTTATGGTGCTGAACATCCTCCAGAGCTCACTTGATGGTCCCATAATGGAGGCCTACTCATACTGTGAAACCGCAAAGGAGTTGTGGGATACCCTCCAGAAGGTCTATGGAAACATATCCAACCTCAGTAGGGTCTTTGAAGTGAAGAAGGCTATCAACTGCCTGAACCAGGAAGATGCGGACTTCAATCAACACTTTGGTAAGTTCAGAGCTCTCTGGGCAGAACTGGAGATGTTGAGGCCAAGTACCACTGATTCAACCATCCTGAATGAAAGGCGTGAGCAAGATAAGGTATTCGGTCTACTCCTCACTCTCAATCCAGGATACAACGATCTCATCAAACATCTACTAAGGGCAGACAAGTTACCTACCCTTGAGGAGGTATGCGCTCAAATCCAAAAAGAGCAAGGCTCAGTGGGACTCTTTGGTGGAAAAGGCGACCTTAACATGGCTCACAAAGCTGAAGCCTCAGCCAATAAGGCGTATTTCAAACCAGAGAACAGGCGAATCACTTGCGAGCATTGCAAAAGGAATGGACATATGAAGAACCAGTGCTGGATTCTTCATCCTCACCTCCGACCTCCATCACGGTTCAACCAAGCTAGAGCACATGAAGCTGCTAGAGCACAAGAAGCAGCATATCAGAATGCCCAGCCCTTGGTTCAACCGGTGCATCAACAAAACGGAGGAAGAGCCATGAACTCAACCGCACACATTGCTGGAACTTCGACTCAACTCCAACAAGAGGACTCTCTAATCCGCAAGTCAGACATTGAGGCTCTCATAAAAGCCCTCAATGCAAACTCTGGTAACACTAGTAATAATGGTCATAATGCTTTCAATACCATCCAGTATAATTCTAGAACGGTTAGGCCTTTAATTATAGATTCAGGAGCTTCACACCATATGATAAGAGATGCTAAACTGATTAGTAACGTTAAACCGGCTCTAGGAAGTGTTACAATAGCAAATGGTGATAAGGTACCCATTGAGGGCATAGGGAATTTGAAGTTATTTGATAAAGAATCTAAGGCTTTATACATGCCCTCCTTTACTTCCAATTTACTCTCGGTAAAAAAGGCAACTTGTGATCTTAACTGCCATGTGATCTTTAGTCCTAATGAGGTTCATTTTCAGGATATTGAGACCAGTAAGATGATTGGAAAAGGTGTGAGCAAAGGAGATCTCTATTTGCTTGAAGACACTGAACTTAAAACAAATTTACCTTATGCTTTTAATTCTGCTTCTGTTTTAAATACAAGTGCTTTGTGGCATGCTAGATTAGGTCATCCTCATACTCGTGCCTTAGGATTGATGTTACCTAACATGTCTTTTAAGAATGATAGCTGTGAGGCTTGTATTCTTGGTAAACATTGCAGAACTGTTTTCCCTAAATCAAATTCTATTTATGAACATTGCTTTGATCTAGTTCACTCAGATGTCTGGACTGCACCTTGTGTGTCTAGGGAAAACCACAAATACTTTGTCACGTTTATAGATGAGAAATCAAAGTATACTTGGCTGACCTTAATCCAATCTAAAGATAGGGTACTAGAAGCCTTTATTAACTTCCAAAGCTATATCACTAACCATTTCAATGCCAAGATTAAGGTTTTTAGGTCAGACAATGGTGGTGAGTACACAAGCCACAACTTCAAGAACTATTTAACTAAACATGGAATCATCCATCAAACCAGTTGCCCATACACACCTCAACAAAATGGAGTGGCAGAGAGGAAGAATAGACATCTCATGGAGGTTGCGAGGAGTATGATGTTCCACACTAATGTCCCAAAACGTTTTTGGGGTGATGCTGTGGTATCCGCATGTTACTTGATCAATAGAACACCTACACGGGTCCTCCATGATGTCTCTCCCTATGAGGTATTGAATAAAACTAAACCCTCTCTTGAGCATTTGCGTGTGTTTGGATGTCTCTGTTTTGTTTTGATTCCAGGAGAACAAAGAAATAAACTTGAAGCCAAAAGTGTCAAAGCCATATTTATTGGGTATTCTGCGAATCAAAAGGGATACAAGTGTTATGTACCAGAAACCAGGAGGGTAATGGTCTCAAGGGATGTCAAATTTGTGGAATCAAAAGGGTATTATGATGAGAAAAGCTGGGATAACCTTAAAGATCTCTCAGACACCCCATCCGACAGAGCAACCAACTTGAGGATCATACTGGAGAGCCTTGGTGTTCACCAGCCCACGGAAAATGAGACTACAAGTAGGGCGCCTCATCAAACCGCAGATACAGCTCCAGAGGGCTTCCCGGCTGATCATGAGGGGGGCAACCAACCAGAACCAGAAGGAACAATGCGGCATGAAGGTTCTGAAAGCCATGATCAACCTGATCACCCACAAGATCATGAGGATGAGGACACTGAAGAACAAGTGCACACTGAAGAGCAAGCACAAGTACAACCATTAAGAAGAAGCACCAGGATTAGACATGATCCAGAAACCTGGAAAAATAAAAGGGTATACTTCAATGCCAATGTAGTCTCTCATCCCACTCAGGCAGTGTGTTCTTTGGCCCAATATCCAGAAGAACATCAAGCCTTCATAAGCAACGTAGATCAAGAGTATCTTCCAAGAACTTATGAAGAAGCCATGGCAGATGATGAGTGGAGAGCATCGGTTGAAGATGAAATCAATGCCATGATCAAGAATGATACATGGTTTGAGACTGAACTTCCCAAAGGAAAGAAAGCAGTAACAAGCCGGCTCATCTACACCATCAAGTATCTAGCTAATGGAAAACCAGAAAGAAAGAAGACAAGGCTGGTAGCAAGGGGATTCACTCAAACTTATGGAGAAGACTACTTGGATACATTTGCACCAGTAGCAAAACTTCACACCATCAGAATTATACTGTCACTTGCAACCAACTTGGAATGGGATCTATGGCAAATGGATGTGAAGAACGCTTTTCTTCAAGGAGAACTAGAGGATGAGGTCTACATGCGTCCTCCTCCTGGTCTAGAAGACATGGTCAAACCAGGAAATGTGTTGAGACTCAAGAAGGCCATCTATGGGCTGAAGCAATCACCAAGAGCATGGTACCATAAGCTCAGCACTACCCTTAATGGAAAAGGGTTCAGTAGATCTGAGGCAGACCATACTCTATTCACTCTCACCAGCCAACAAGGTATAGTAGTCATCCTTGTGTATGTTGATGATATCATCATCACAGGGAGTGACAAAGAAGGTATACAAATCACCAAGGCGTATTTAAAATCTGTTTTTGATATTAAAGATTTAGGTGAACTAAAGTACTTTCTTGGAATAGAAGTATGCCGATCTAAAGAAGGGCTATTCTTATCCCAAAGAAAGTACACACTTGATCTCTTGAATGGAGCAGGTATGCTTGGAGAGAAACCAGCAAAGACTCCACTAGAGGATGGCTATAAAATCTTGCGTGAGGGGGAGTATGAGGCAACATCATTTGATGATCCAAAACAATACAGAAGACTAGTGGGTAAGCTTATCTATTTAACTATCACTAGACCTGATATTTGTTTTGCTGTGAACCAGGTGAGCCAGCATATGCAAGTGCCAAAGGTTCATCACTGGAAAATGGTGGAGAGGATACTTAGATATCTTAATGGAGCTCCCGGACAAGGAATATGGATGGGATGTAATGGCAACACAGAAGTAGTAGGATACTGTGATGCTGATTGGGCAGGAGACAGAAATGATAGGAAATCCACTACGGGCTATTGCACCTTCATTGGAGGCAATTTGGTAACTTGGAAGAGCAAGAAGCAAAAGGTGGTTTCATGTTCAAGTGCTGAAGCTGAATATAGAGCCATGAGGAAACTTACAAACGAGCTGGTATGGATTAAAGGATTACTCAAAGATTTGGGAGTCGAGATTACTTCTCCAATCACAATGCATTGTGATAACCAAGCAGCCATTCACATAGCCTCAAACTCAGTGTTTCATGAGAGGACGAAGCACATTGAAGTGGACTGCCATAAGGTGAGACAAATGGTGATCCAAGAAGTCATATTGCCGTGCTACACAAGGAGTGAAGATCAGTTGGCCGACATTTTCACTAAAGCCGCAAGTACCAAGGTGTGTGAGTCCATTTATCCTAAACTTGGACTCACTGACATTACCAAGGCATAATTCTCTTAGCCATGGAGCTTCTACTCTTTCCTTAGTATGTTTTTGTCCCAAAAACAGGGTTTTGCATATTAAGGTTTTAATGAGGGAAGTCTTCATGGTTTCCAAGCTTGATCATTGTATTGGATCAAGCTTGAGGGGGAGTATTGACCTTAATAAATAAAGAAGACAAGAAATAAAGAGGATGAGCTTACTTGGGAGAGAAGACATTAGTAACTTGACACACAAGGAAGCTCATCCGAGACCTAGAAGAAACGTGAGAGGCAAGGAAGAAAGAAGACATTAACTCGCCAAGTTTGAATATTCAAACTTGGAGGGAACCGGTGGAGACAAGAAAACCAAGGGGAGAATAGTTTATTAATAAAAGGAGCATGTGCTCTCAGCAACTTGCCAGACAAGGAGCAGAACTGCAAGAGAATTGTTTATCCAGCAACTTGCCAGACAAGTTGCACTCGCCAACCTGCACATCCCACTTACCTGCCGAGAACATGCTTTACTTCTCCCACACCAGACAATCGATCCAGAATAGCATGGGTTGGTTATTATATGGTTTATATTGTTTATTCCTGTATGGGCAGAAGGCATCTTATTGCTGTCTATTTAATACCTTGTAACCTCATTATTCAGAAGCAAGGAAAACAACCCTTCCTCATTCTCATTCTCTCTCGCAGACAAACACATAAACACTCTCTCTCCTTTCTGGTTACGGATCAAACTCACTCTTTCTCTTGTGTTCTTGAGTGTTCTTAACATTATTCTTCATATTCTTACAACTGTAAGATAACTTCCTTCCCTTGTATAAAGCTTGAGACTTTTGTTATGGCCGTGTGGTGTAGTTTGTGTTCATGTCCTGAGGGTCTTATAAAGCTTGCTAGATATTGTCCCAGGATGCTTAAAGGTCTTGTGTGATGTGTGATTGCTAAAAAGGCCATACCTTGTTCTCTGTTTGAATGTGTATTAGGGTGCTAGATAGTGTATCAGCTCCAGTGATTGCATTCATGACTGATTAGAACTTGTTAAGGTGTTTTGTATTTTCATCATTCACTTGGTTGGTTGCTGCCTTATGTTGAGCACCTAGAGTAATGTCTAAGGATGCGGTTAAGGTAGCCTAGTTTTGCCTAAATGAAATGTGTTTTATCTTAACTGATCATGCATTGTCATTTAGGAAGTTGCATTGCTGTTGACATTGGAGATCAAACTTGATGATTAGTCAAGGTTTGATCCCAATGCTTGTGGCCTAATTTATTCTGGAGTTTGAGTGCTGTACAGGAACATAAGAAGTGTTCAGTGTCTAACCAAACCAAGTAAGAAAAGGCGCTGCCCATTGAGAAGCAATGGAGAGTTTGTGTGAAGAGATAGTGGCATTAAAACACTGCTGTGGAAGTGGTGTGCTGCTAGCTCAAGAGGCACACAAGTAGGAGTGGTCATCACTTAAGTCCATGGGAGACTGGTGACCAAAGGCACTGAAGCTAAAGAAATGGTGAACACGGTTTTAGATCTCTCTTGAGCTCATTCCAAGTTTGGACCCAAATCTCGGCCAAACTAGAGAAAGAAACTCAAGTGAGCTACCAGAAGTACCTTCAAGCTCAGTGACCTGTATTGATCCGAGAAGAGGTGCATTGGGGGCTAAGCATCAAGTCTAAAAAGGATGGAGGTGTTCCTCAAGAGCCAAGTCTAAAGCTGCCTCAAGCAGTATTTGTTGAGATGAAGAACAAATAAGATGGAGTCATGTGTTGACATGAAGCAATGAATGACAAAAAGATGAGAATATGGAAAGAGGAGCATCCGAGATAAAGAAGAAATGTGGTATGTACAGTCTCTGACCTAACGTAGGGTGCAAGGCAAGAAATAGAGGGAACTTGACCAGAAACATATTCAAATAGTCTGGAGCACAACTTGCCTTGACCAGAAACAAAGAGAGACATTGGGAGGAAGAAGTCACAGGTCTGATGAGGTCTGATGAGGCAGAGAATCAATTGGGGACCAGTTATGAGTAGTTACTTTCACTTCAGCTGCAAGAGCCCTTTGTCCTGTTCTCTCTCCTTTGTTTATTATATTTTCTTGTCAACTTGTATCTGAGTATCTGTCTATTTAAAGCATGTAACCAGGAACATTATTAAGTTAAGGAAATAGATTTCCTCTCTCTCTCTCTCTCTCTCTCTCTTATTCTGGGCGAAATCCCTCTCTCTCTCATGTTCTTGCTGTTCTTCATTTTCTCTACACAAACCAGACACTAAATCTTTCTATTTTCACATGGTATCAGAGCTGTATGCTCTTGAGACCTAAATCTCTCTACTTTATTCACTTATTTCCGCAGTTCTTTGAGTTTCATTTATATTTTTGGCAAAGTTCATCTTGTTCTTCAGCTGTTCATCATTTCCAGCTCCAGAAATTGCCAAAAATGGAAAAGATGATTTCGACCAAGAAAATGAAGAAGGAGAATCTCATTCCAGTGACCCTAGAGGGTCCTAACTATCTTTTATGGTCAAGAGTGGCCAGAGTTACCTTGGGAAGTCATGGACTTTGGGACAGCCATATCATGGAGGCTGAAACTTCAAAGAGGATGGCTCAAGAGGATAGTCAGGCTACTTGCCTAAAGCATGAAGACAAGTGGGTTCAAGAGGAACAGCAAACACTTGGAATTATACACAGCTCTCTGTCTGAACAGATCTTGGAGGATCATTATCACCTCAGAACCGCCAAGAGTCTATGGGAGAAGCTTTAAAATGTTTATGGGAATCTATGGGAGAGTCTTCAAGCTGTCTATGAGCAAGACAAAGTTTTCAGTCTTCTCCTAAACCTGGATTCACCCTGCAACGGTCTGATAAGTTATATCATTCAAGAAAGGAAGCTTCCAAGTTCCCTAGGAAGCCATATTGACATGAAGGCATGAAGAGATGAATGACAATACAATCAGAAGAAGAATGAAGCAAATGGAGGTAACTTGTATTACAAGTCTGTCCGTACAACCTAACTTGCAGTGCAAGGTTGTCCGTACAAGACCTAACTTGGCGTGCAAGGAAAGACAAAGGGATGAGAGGATCAGTAACTAAGTTACCTTAACCAGAAGAAGCTAACCAGACTTGCCTAAACCTTTAGGGACGTTGAGGAACCAGAAGGGAGGCAGAAGTCACATGCTGAGTTAAGAATTTGAATCCTTGGGACCATTTAGGTCAGGTCACTATCAAGCCCTGCTGCCCTGGCGAGCTGCTGCACCATTCTGTCTTCTTCTGGAGTATTTGTTTATTATTCTTGTTGTCCTGGTGTGTCCAGATTAAGCTTATTTATATCTTTGTATTGTTACCAAACAAAGCAAGGAAATTATTCCTCATTAATCTATTCTTTCTGTTCTCTCTCTCTCTCCTTATTCTCTCTCGAAATCTCTCCTCTCTCTCTCTAGTTCTTCCTGTTCTTCATCTCCTTCACTAAACCAGATACTAAATCCACTTATTCTAACATGGTATCAGAGCTAAAACGCTCTTGAAACCTTTCTATACTTCCGCAAAGCACTCTACTCTAATCTCTGTTCGAATTTCTTCAAGTCTCACTCTATTACCCAGCGGTTAATAGCAAGAGAAGATGGAGAATACCAAGTTCGTGACCATTCCTGTGACTCTGAAGGGGATGAACTATCTTCTATGGTCCAGATTGGTGAAAACTGCCCTTGGAGGAAGAGGTTTATGGAGCCATGTCTCAACTGGAGAAGCTCCAAAACAGACCATCCAAGGAGAGGATGGAAAGAAGATAGTCGTGGTGGATGAAGGCAAATGGGCTCAAGAGGACTCCATGGTGCTTTCTCTCATCCAAAACTCTCTGGATCCAGCTATTTTGGAAGCTTATTCATACTGTGAAAGCTCCAAAGACTTATGGGAAACTCTCTACAAGGTTTATGGAAACCTTTCCAACCTTACTCGAGTTTTTGAAGTTAAGAGGGCCATTAACTCTCTCAGTCAAGAAGATATGGACTTTACAGCTCATTTTGGCAAGTTTAGGTCTCTTTGGGCTGAGTTGGAGATGCTCAGACCACACACTGTCGACCCAGCAGCTCTTAATGAGAGGCGTGAGCAGGATAAAGTCTTTGGGTTACTCCTCACCCTCAGTCCAACCTACAACGACCTGATTAAACATATCCTAAGAGCTGACAAGTTACCAAGCCTGGAAGAAGTCTGTGCCCAGATACAGAAGGAACAAGGATCCCTTGGCCTTTTTGGAGGCAAAGGTGAGCTAGTCATGAGCAATCAAGCTGAAGGACCAGTAGCAAACAAGGGGGTTTACAAACATGATGATAGGAAAGTATTGATCTGTGACCACTGCAAGAGGAAAGGCCACATGAAGGATAAGTGCTGGATACTTCATCCTCATTTGAAGCCAAACAAGTTCAAGGAGCCAAGGAGCCAATACCAGGATGCTAGAGCCCATTTCTCAAATGATGGAGTGGAACCAGTGACTCCCTCTGGATGCTCCTCAAGGTGCTCTAACCCTATTGCAAGGACCAACCAGGATGAGACCATCAAACGTTCTGACCTGGAGGCCCTCATCAAGGCTTTAAAAGAAAACTCTGGTATCCCTAAAACCCTTGGTATCTCACTTAATGCATCTTATAATGTTGGCACTGCCTTGAATGGAATTGATACTACTAGACCACTAGTAATAGATTCAGGTGCTTCACATCATATGATTAGTGACTCTAACTTGATTACTAATATAAAACCAACTCTAGGCAGTGTCATGATAGCTAATGGTGATAAGGTACCAATAAAAGGTATAGGCGAATTGAAATTGTTTGATAAAGTGTCTAAGGCCTTCTATATGCCAACCTTTGCATCAAACCTCTTGTCTGTTAAAAAGGCCACCACTGATTTGAATTGTCATGTTACATTCACACCTAATGAAGTGTATTTTCAGGATATTGAGACCAGTAAGTTGCTGGGCAAAGGTGGAACCAAGGGAGACTTGTACTTGCTTGAGGACACAATGCTAGCTTCTGATTTATCTTGTGCTTTAAGTTCTGTTTCTGAATTACCTAAAGATGTAATATGGCATGCTAGACTAGGACACCCTCATTCTCGTGCCTTGAACATCATGTTGCCTAGTATTTATTTTAAAAGTGATTGTGAGGCTTGTATTCTAGGAAAACATTGCAAGTCTGTGTTTCCTAAATCAATGACCATATATGACAATTGCTTTGATTTAATTCATTCTGATGTTTGGACAGCACCCTGTGAATCTAGAGAACAACATAAATACTTTGTGACATTTATAGATGAAAAGTCTAAGTACACTTGGTTAACTTTGTTGAAATCCAAAGATAGGGTGCTAGAAGCTTTTAAAAACTTTCAAAGCTATGTTACTAATCACTTTCATGCCAAGATTAAGATCTTTAGGTCAGACAATGGAGGAGAATACACTAGCACAGCTTTCAAACAACACCTTGCCACACAAGGAATCATTCATCAAACCAGTTGCCCCTACACTCCACAGCAAAATGGTGTGGCAGAGAGGAAAAATCGACACCTAATGGAGGTGGCCAGGAGTATGATGTTTCACATGAATGTGCCTAAGCGCCTGTGGGGAGATGCTGTGGTTACTGCCTCTTACTTGATCAATAGAACTCCCACAAAAGTTCTCAGTGATAAATCACCCTATGAGGTACTCAACAAAACTAGGCCATCTATAGATCACTTGCGTGTGTTTGGGTGTATGTGTTTTGTTTTGATTCCAGGAGAGCTAAGAAACAAATTGGAGGCTAAGAGCACAAGGGCCATGTTTATTGGCTACTCTCCAACTCAGAAGGGCTACAAGTGTTATGTTCCAGACACTAGGAAAGTTCTGATCTCCAGGGATGTTAAATTTGTGGAATCAAGAGGCTACTATGATGAGAAGAGTTGGAGTGAACTCAAAGACCTCTCCCAATCAGCCTCGGATAGAGCTAACAACCTGAGGGTGATTCTGGAAAACCTTGGCATCAGTATGCCAAAGGAGCCTATGGAGGACAGGGAAACACCAGCTCATAGTGAAGCAACTGCTGAGGAGGATACTCCAGTCACTCATCCTGATCATGAGGGGGGCAATGCAACTATACATCCTGAAGAGAACTCAATGGCTCATGATCAAGATGAGATGCCATCAGATACAGCAAATGAGACTCAACCAGGCGACTCAAGTGAAACAAATGAGGCAGAAGCTGATCAGATACAACCTTTGAGAAGGAGTACAAGGATCAAGAAGCCTGCATCAAACTGGCTCAACACAAGAGTATACTTCAATGCTGAAGCAGTAGCTCATCCAATCAGTGCAGTATGTTCTCTTGCTCAGTATCCAGAAGATCATCAAGCCTTCATCAGTGAATTGGACCAGGAATGGATACCAAGATCATATCAGGAGGCCATGGAACATGAGGAGTGGAGAGAATCAGTTGGAAAAGAGACTGATGCTATGATAGCAAATGATACATGGTATGAATCTGAGCTTCCAAAAGGCAAGAAGGCAGTGACAAGTAGATGGATCTTTACCATCAAATATCTAGCCAATGGAAAACCAGAAAGAAAGAAGACAAGGCTGGTAGCAAGGGGATTCACTCAAACATATGGAGAAGACTATAATGATACATTTGCACCAGTGGCCAAGCTGCATACAATAAGAATTGTTATTTCTCTTGCTGTCAACTTGGGATGGGATCTATGGCAAATGGATGTGAAGAATGCCTTCCTACAAGGAGAGCTGGAAGATGAAGTATACATGCGACCACCTCCTGGCCTAGAGAACCTTGTGGCACCAGGAAATGTTCTGAGGTTAAAGAAGGCAATCTATGGCTTGAAGCAGTCACCAAGGGCCTGGTATCACAAGTTGAGCACAACACTCAATGGAAGAGGCTTTGTTAAATCTGAAGCTGATCACACCCTCTTCATACTCACTAGCCAGCAAGGAATTGTTATCATCCTAGTCTATGTAGATGATATTATCATCACTGGCAGCAACAAGGAAGGTATACTCTCAACCAAATCTTTTCTTAAATCTGCTTTTGATATAAAGGATTTGGGAGAGTTGAAGTACTTCCTAGGGATTGAAATATGCCGCTCTAAAGAGGGGCTTTTCTTATCCCAAAGGAAGTACACACTTGATCTTTTAAATGAGGCAGGAAACCTTGGAGCAAGACAGGCCAAAACTCCATTGGAAGAAGGGTACAAGGTACTGCGAGAGGGGGAGTTTGAAGATACTTACTTTGAAGATGTCAAGAAGTACAGAAGAATGGTTGGGAAGCTGATATATCTGACCATCACTCGCCCAGATATCTGTTTTGCTGTAAACCAAGTTAGTCAGCATATGCAAGGTCCTAAAGTTCATCACTGGAATATGGTGGAGAGGATCCTAAGATACTTGAGGGAAGCTCCTGGCCAAGGTGTGTGGATGGCTTGTAATGGAAGCACTGAAGTGGTAGGATATTGTGATGCTGATTGGGCTGGAGACAGAGTTGATAGGAAATCAACAACTGGTTATTGCACCTTCATTGGAGGAAATTTGGTTACATGGAAGAGCAAGAAACAGAAGGTGGTATCATGCTCAAGTGCTGAGGCAGAGTACAGATCCATGAGGAAACTAACAAGTGAGCTTATATGGATCAAGGGATTGCTAAAGGACCTGGGTATAGAGATCACCTCACCCATGACAATGCACTGTGACAACCAGGCGGCTATCCACATTGCATCCAACTCAGTGTTCCATGAAAGGACCAAACATATAGAGGTTGATTGTCACAAGGTGAGGCAAGCAGTGGAGCAGCAAGTGATACTTCCTTGTTACACTAGAAGTGAAGAGCAACTGGCTGACATATTCACCAAGGCAGCCAGCAGCAAGGTTTGTGAGTTCATTCATCCTAAGCTTGGACTCATAGACCTCACTCGTCACTAGTCTCCTTGCCATGAAGTATTCTACTCTTTTTCCTTGGCTTGGGTTTTTATCCCAAGTGGTTTTTTCTCAAGTTAAGGTTTTAATGAGGGAATGCTTCATGGTTTCCAAGCTTGACTGGTTCCCATAGTCAAGCTTGAGGGGGAGTATTGACATGAAGGCATGAAGAGATGAATGACAATACAATCAGAAGAAGAATGAAGCAAATGGAGGTAACTTGTATTACAAGTCTGTCCGTACAACCTAACTTGCAGTGCAAGGTTGTCCGTACAAGACCTAACTTGGCGTGCAAGGAAAGACAAAGGGATGAGAGGATCAGTAACTAAGTTACCTTAACCAGAAGAAGCTAACCAGACTTGCCTAAACCTTTAGGGACGTTGAGGAACCAGAAGGGAGGCAGAAGTCACATGCTGAGTTAAGAATTTGAATCCTGTTGAAATGAGTGAGTACAAAAAGAGAAAAGAAGATAAGGATAAGGAGAGAGTCTTGGACAGGCTGGTGTTGAAATAAGTGAGTACATTAAGACATTAATACCAAGAAGAGATCAAGAGAAGAGAGGAAGAAGACTTGAAGAAGACTCAGGCAGTTTGAAATTCAAAACTAGATCTGCTGGAAAACAGCTGTCATGCACTTATGTTTCTCTCTCTCTCTCTCTCTTCTATCTGTCTTTAAAACTCTTGTAAAGCCACGAAAATGATAATAAGAAGCTGAGTATTCTCTCCATTCTCTCTATTCTCTTTATTCTCCCTATTCTCTGTTTTTTTCTCTAAAGATTTCATGGTATCAGAGCCTGGTTACTGATAATCTGGGTGTGTGTTCTTCATTTAACAGTAAAGGTTGAAACTTTCTAGAGATTCAAGGAAAGTTTGAAGTTTGAAGCTTTCTTTCACTAGATCTAAAGTCTTTTCTGGTTGATTCATCTCAAAGTCTCAACCTTTCCTGGATTTGAAACTCGAGTGTTCTTCAGCTTCATAAAGACTCAAGCTTTTCCAGATCTGTTTTTTTTCTTTTTCGAAAAATCTGGGTTCTTTCTTGAGTGTTCTTGAGAGTTCTTGGTGTTCTTGAGTGCTTTTGGCGTTCTGGGTTTGGTCAAGTCTTTCTGATGAAGACAACCAGTCTCAACAGTGAAAGAAAGCAAAGATCTAGTTTTTCAGTGAAGACTGAAGAGGAAAATGGTCGAATCTGGTCCAGATGGGCAAAGGCAGCTTTGGGAAGCTGTATGCTGTGGAGAAGTCATGTAAAGGAGAAACCTTTAAGAGAAATGGCTACAGAAGAAGGTCAGGCGTGGAGTCTGAAGTATGAAGAAAGAGCTGTTCAAGAAATCAGTACAAGGGGTGAGATTGTAACAGCTTATGGGAGTAGATCCAATCTGAGAAAAAGAAAGGAAGAACTCCAGAAGATTGTTCAGCATACACATGAGATGTGTAAGAAGAACAAGAAACAAACTTTGATTTGGAATGGTGCAAGATGCAAGAAGGGAAGGCTGAGGAGACTTTCCATGACTTGGATCAGAAGGAAAATACTCAAAGGAAGAGTAGAAAGGCTGGTCAGTTAAAAGGAGATATGGAGGTCAAAATGGCCAAGAAAGCTGTGCAACAGATGATTAGAGGAGAGTGCTCTTACTCTGCCTACATGGGTAGCTCAGTGGAGAAGAAAGTGGATATGAGACATCAGGAGACAACAGGAGCTGATGGTTTCGTTACCAGGAAGGAATGGGAAGGATACATAAAGGAAATCCAAGCCTTGGTCACTGCCAAGAAGCGCAGCAGACAGTCCAATGCTAATGAAGAGATCACTAAGCCTATCATCATTGACTCTGGAGCAACGCATCACATGATCAGTGATAGGAGCTTGATGAGTGACATTAAAGCCACTACATGAAGTGTTAAGATAGCCAATGGTGATCAGATTCCAATAGAGGGGATAGGAAACTTGAAACTGTTTGAGAAGGATTCAGCTGCTTTCTACCTGCCTAGGTTTACATCCAATTTGATATCTGTGAAGAGGGAAACAGTGGACCTTATTTGTCAAGTTGTCTTCAGGCCAAATGAGGTGGAGTTTCAAAACCTGGAGTCTGGACAAGTTATTGGTAGAGGAGATGTCAAAAATGAGCTCTAC
>CAJHQP010006288.1:0-39316 GCA_905132765.1 Moricandia arvensis | reverse complement strand
TTAATAATAAATCCAAGTCATATATTATAATTGTATGAAATAAGGTTTGTACAAATTCCATGAAAATCCCATAACAATCCCAATACTGAATACCCCGCTCGGATGGTCTTCATCGTCTCGCGCTCCGGTCCAAACAACTACTTGATAGGGCCTGATATTTACCATTATTTTGCCATGATATCATCCCCATTAGATTTATTATATGTGTTTGGAGTAATTTAGAGTATTTTCAGCTTCAGGTACATTCTGGAGAACTTTGATGATTTTGGAGCTTTTAGAGATATAAGACTGGGCAGATGCGTCAGATTTTTAGCTATGGATGGAGACCTTCCCACGTTGCGATTGCCCTGATCGTTTAACAGAAGATATAACTTTGAGTTAGCACTCCAATGCCACCAGTTTGAGGTCAATCAGAATCCTACAGCCAAAGTTATGCCCGTTTTACTGGAGAGTGGTCTGTCTGCCTCGCGAGAGGAAGCTGCTGAGGGATGAATGAGTGTCGATCGACGGCACAGCCTTGGTGTCGATCGACGGTGATCCAGGAGACAGATCCAAATTTTTTTATGGCTGAATTAAGCCGCAGATGTAATTGCAAGTTACCAGAATACCCCTGCACGAGCTTAGACCTAATTTATATAGTTTTCTAAGCCATTGTTGACGGCTAAGCTTTATTTATTCTTTATCTGAAGTTTTGGAGAGAAGATCAATTCTCCTCAAGAGATTGATTGGAAATCCTTTGGTTTATATTGATTTCTATATCTATTATTTATTCAGACTATGATTTGTGTTATTACTTCCATGTATGAGTAATCCTGTGTGGATTAGATATCTAGGCGCATACGAGAGTTGGTCTAGGATCTAGTTGAACATCCTCAATATGTGTGTTAATGCTTGTCTGAGGTAGCATCGATCGATACCCAAGCAATGGTATCGATCGACGCTCGATCATTGTTTGCATGAGAGAGCTGGAACATAGAACTTAGGCATCTGATTAGTAATTGCATGTGAGAGCTGGATTACTTGCTTATTGAATTAGAGTTCTAGAATTGGATATATAAAACCCCTTAGCATCCTTGATTTGTGCTTTGAATCTATTGATTGATAAATCCCTAGACATAGTTATTTCATCTTATTTTTATCAAACCAATCACCTTACTTGTGTACAATTACTTCTTTAATAAATTGTTTGTCTAGCTTAATCTAAACATCTATAGTCTATTGTGTGCCCACTCTCCTTGTGGATTCGATCCCTAAGTACTACAAATAAACCTCTTATTTGAGAGAGTAAAAGTAAATTATAGGGTTAATTTGAGATTGCATAATGAAAGTTACATCAAATTTGGCGCTGTTGCTGAGCGAGCCAAGGATTCGCAAAGACTCAATTTTGATTTAGTCTAGGTATTTTCTACTTTTTGTTTATTTACATAATTTTTTTAGGGTTTCTCAGTACACTACGTATTAGTATCCTTTTAGGATGCAATGAGCGTGAAGATGTCTGTGGGTTCGTCACAAAACAGGAACCTGCTGATCTCGCGCACAATCATAAGTCTAACGAGGTAGTCGACACCACTCCAACCAGTGATGCGCTAGCAAAATGAGAAGCGAGCCAGTCGATACGGTCCTACCTAATATTCACATGTATTGATCGAGTACTCAACCATCTGGGCATGTACATCGATCTACACCCACTACTTCGTCGTCGATCGTATACTACTTGACATCGAGAAGATAGAGAATGTTGATAAGTACTACATACTGAGAGTTGACAAGTAATGACATCTTACAGGAAAAAATGTTGTGAGCACAACACGTGCAGGCATATTGATTCATGCACATGGGACTGCAATCCATGATGCTACTGCTGTTACTGATGTAGATTCTGAGGATATGAACGACAAAAGGCACTTGAGAGACTCACAACAGCGCATTGAGGATTTCTACTCGCCATATGTCTGCGATGCGTTGTTCTGCACTACAGAAGAATGTCTTTGAGATGAATCCATGCATGATATCTCTCTTGTCGGTCAGCATCATTTCATGGTGTTCCTCATGATACGTCCTAGTAACCACCTTGAATCATTCGATGATTAGCATCGACCATTAAGTGCAATGGATTCTCTAAAGATTACTACTTATGCAACACTATTCCATACTCTGTGCTGGAGAAGCAGCAATGTTGGTTCAAGAGGTTGCAACCAGGATCTCTCACTACTTGGAATGACATCACGAACGCCTTTCTCACCAACTTTCTCTATGATACTGAAGCAAATATGAAGATCGAGATGGATCTATGTTGAGATATATGGCTAGAGGAAGAAGAAGGATGGATATGGAGAGCCTGAGCCAGAAGTAGAAGGAGATTTCGGATATCGTGATGCCGACTTCAGCATCGATCCGGGACACTAAGATCTCAACGATCTCGATCGACCCTAAGACCCTCAGTCATCAATCAACACTAACCCCAGTTATCGATCGGCACCACTCGACATCCGATGAAAGAGTCGACGTTATCTTCCCTAGGGACATTGCAGACGAGCACCGATGTATCCAAGTGTTATCTGCTCTAGTTGTAGAAAAGAAATCACCATGGGGGATGTTTTGGAGGTAGAGGATATAGAAAAACTTGGAGGGTATTTGGATTCGAGCAGGAAAGTCAATATGGAAGACTTCTTAAGCTGGAGAGAAAGCTTGAAGATATGGATCAGGACTGGAGATGGAGCTTGATGTATGATCTAATCTACACTTCGGGAAAAGATATAGAGACTTCACAAAGGTTAACATCGATAGACACCCTTCTAATGATATCGATTGACACCCACCGGATGCTATCTGATCGACACCGCCATCCGACATCGACACTCATTGTTGGACGAACAGCCAAAATTACATGATTGAACCAGGAATGGTTGAGGAGATAATGCACATGTCCAACGACCTCACATCTTGCTTTCCCTAAACAGCAGAGACCGCCTATCTGCACAGAAGAAGCTGATGGCTTAACAAAGAGTGAAGAGGATACATGATCCTGTGAAGATTTTGGTTCTATGCGCTGTATTTGAAGTTGAATCTCCTATCCCACCAGGATGAGAAGTGTGCATCTAAGTTCTACAATGGGGTATTTGGTGATCATCAGCATGCAACAATTTCTCAACCAGGGTTGAGATTTACGAGCAAAGTCGACAAAGGCCCAACAGAAGCATATCGATCGACACCAGAACTGCAGTTCGAACGACACCACCATTGGAGCATCGATCGACCACAACACTAGAGCGTCGATCGACATTCATCACAGATCAGAGCAGAATAAGTTTGAAGTATCTTATAATCTCTTCGATGGAGGCACCACGCGATCAGACAAGTCTGGGGGAAATAAGAAGAGGAATTGGAAGAAGAGGAAAAGGACCAAGGGCGGTCTCAGTTATCATTGACTCCCCCACTCTCATGGTGTCGGGAAGTACAGAGTGTGCAGCAGATGTTCTCGCAGCCATTGCAAAGCTTCGAGCACTCCTTATTGCTGAGATGATAGACAAGGAGACGAGTCTATGGAGGCTTTCACAAAAAGGGTGATGAAGCTGAAGAAATTGGTTCATTGGGAATTGTTTTGGAGCAAGTTCCCAATCTCATCCGAACTAAAATCAGAGTTTCAAAACGTCAAGCCAAATAATATAAACAAGCACTGAGTGGGAGGCAAACCCATTGTTTAGTAAGTTTTAGTTCTATTTTATATTTCATTTATTACTAATTTTCATATTTATTCATTTCAGGGTAAATAAAGTCCGAGGAAGATAGTCTGCATAAAGCATCGACCGACACTTGATCACTGTCGATCGACGGAGTAACCCTACTATTGATCGATCTCTACTTCACTGTGTCGATCGATGGTCACCATCAGCAGTAGGTATATCGTTTTTCCTTGTTAATTTTTGTCCTTATGATTTATTTTCTTCATCAATCTCATACTGTATAATACTGGTGATAGTGTTTTTAAGTCTGTGGGAGGTTTACTAATATTGTGTTCTATTTTGAGTTTAATTCTCTATAATAATAAAAAAAAGAATAGAGTAGAAACTTCCACGTGTAACATCGATCGACACTGAGCATTAAACATCGATCGACCATGGATCATGACCATTGGTTGACTCCATCCATCTGCCATCGATCAACACTCTTTTACATTAGTCTGGTCGAGTTTCTCTCTTAAGCTATTTACTTATGATTTTAATTTTCTTAACCAATCCGAGACCGAATTACACTGGGGACAGTGTAATTTAAGTTCTGGTGGAGGTTCAGTGATGCTCTTTGATTTGTTTTGAGTCTTATTTACTATATATATATATATGTTTTCAAAAAGTTTTATTGAGTCAAGAAGTAGACTATGAACAAAATTTGTTATTGACTTACCACACTTTAGCACCATTCTTAGAAGGTTATTTGGAGAGATTACTAGAGATACCAAAGTGGGTCACCCTGCCGCTATATCACACTTGCTTAGAAAGTTTAAGGAACCGAAGCTGATCAGCTTGCTTGGGGCTTGGTATACATCGGATCGGATTCCTTCTGCAAGTCTGGTAGGTAAAATTCTGTGTGCTTTCAATTCCCCTCTCTCTCTCGTTCAGATTAAAAAAGGTGTCGAGCAGGATTTGGTGGCTGCAACCATTAAAGCTTGATTCATATGATTTTAGAAAGAGAGAAGGTCAAAAAGAAGTGAACAAGATCTGGTGGAAAAAACCATTAGGGCTTGATTCATGGAAGCCTGTCCAAATATCTAAGTCAATTAAAAAAATAAAATGACACCCTCAAAATTGACTGAGAGAAGTGAGAAGAGAGAGAGGAAATGGACCAGAGAAGACTACATGTGTACTCAGATACTTGGAGGGGTAAGAGTCCATGTGTCTTTTGATCGATACTCCCAAGGTAGAGCATGTACTTTATTTTATGCAAAGAAATGTAATTAGTAGAGGGGTGAGTCAAACTAGTATTTGCTAAGTTGTTGGTAGAATGGATTTGGTTGCTATACTAGGATAGAGTATATAAAGTTTCTTTGTGATTGACTTGATAGGATGTGGTTGTAACAAAGTAGGGTGATAGTTGTACTTAGACTATGTGAGTCTCCGCTTTTCAAAACCTCTTTCACATGCTTTGTTTTGGTTGAGGACAAGCAAAAGGTTAAGTCTGGGGGAGTTGATAGAGCCTAATATTTACCACTATTGTGCCATGATATCATCCTTATTTAGAGTCTTATTATATGTGTTTGGAGTATGTTTTAGAGTATTTTCAGGTTCAGCTATGTTCTGTAGAACTTTGGTGATTCTGGAGCTTTTAGAGATGTAGAACTGCGCAGATGCGTCAGATGTTTAGCTACGGATGAAGACCTTCCCCGGGAGATTAAGCGGATCTTTTAACATTAGATATAGATTTGAGTTATCTTTCCAATTCCACTGGTTTGAGGTAAATCAGAATCCTACAGCTAAAATTATACCCTTGTTACTGGAGAGTGGTCTGTCTGCCCTCGCGAGAGGAAGCTGTCGAGGGGATGAATGAGTGTTGATCGACTGCACAGTCTTGGTGTCGAACGACGGTGATCCCAGAAGACAGACCCAAATTTTTTTATGGCTGACTTAAGCCCATATGACACGGCAAGTTATCAGAATACCCTTGCACGAGTTTAGACCTAATTTATATAGTTTTTTAAGCCATTGTGACAGCTAAGCTTTATTTTATTCTTTGTCTTAAGTTTTGGAGAGAAGATCAATTGTCCATCTGAGATTGATTGGGAACTCCGTTGGTTTTATATTTATTTTTATATCTATTATTTATTTAGACTATGGTTTGTGTTATTGCTTCCATGTATGAGTAATCATCTTTTTAGGTTTAGGTATTTCATGTTCTTAATGTCAACTGATAGTCATAAGAATGCTAGGTTATCTATAGATATCTACAACAGGGTGGCTTGTAATACTAGGATCTGGAGTAGTGGAATAGCACTAGACTGTAACATATTGCTTGAACCTAAAATCATATGACAATTGGGAGGCACGAGACTGCAATTAATTAACGGAATCCGAGCCTTGTGTGGATAAGATATCTAGGCGCATACGAGACTTGGTCTAAGATCTAGTGTAACATCATCGATATGTGTGTTAATTCTTTTCTGAGGTAGCATCGATCGATGCCCAAGCATTGGTATCGATCGACCATTGATCTTTGTTTGCATGCGAGAGCTGGAACATAGAACTTAAGCATATGATTAGTAATTGCATGCGAGAACTGGATTACTTGCTTATTGAATACGATTTCTAGAATTGATCTAGAAAACTCTTAGCATCCTTGATTTGTGTTTTGAATCTATTGATTGATAAATCTCTAGACCTAGCTATTTCATCTTATTGTTATCTAACCAATCACTTGCTTACTTGTCTAACTATTACTTCCTTAATAAACTGTTTGCCTAGCTTAATCTAAACATCTATAGTGTATTGTGTGCCCACGCTCCTTGTGGATTTGATCCATAAGTACTACAACTGAACCTCTTAATTGAGAGAGTAAAAAGTAGCTTATAGGGTTAATTTGAGAGTGCATAATAAAATCTACATCACTACTCGTCACCTACATCACAAAAGGAGGCATGAGCATACAAAAGTACTCAGTGAGGACTCTCAATACCTCCCACATCAGTCCAATAATCAATCAATCAAATTCCCCATTCCAACCTAACAACCTAGCAATCCCATTCTATCAACTTAGCATCAGTTTTCCATCATTTCTTACTTAGCTATTTTTCCTATTACTTATCTATTTTCATGCATCAAAGAAAGAACCTAACATCCGGTTCTATCATTCATTTACTTTTAACATTTCCTAACATTCCGACCCAAAGTCCATCAATATTTGGCCGAAGCCAACCTATGGCCGTAGCCGTACCTGCGGCCGTAGCCGTACCTGCGGCCGTAACCGTACCTACGGCCGTAGCCGTACCTGCAGCCGAAGCCAAACCTGCAACCCGTCGGTCCATTACGGCCGTAGCCAAACATGTGGCCGAAGCCAACCTGCGACCTGAAGGTCCATAACGGCCGAAGCCAGCATATACGACCGAATCCAATACATATTTTCCTTAACTTAATCACATTCTTCTAATCCCATACTTTCCTTAAATTAATTCAATTCTCAATCAGTTTCTATAATATTTTCAATATAACATTTCAATTTTGTCGAATCAAATCTAAGTATTTCACGTAAATATCTCAATTAAACATAACATCATTTCACACAATCTAAAATGGAAATATCCTATGAACGTATGGATGTTCTTCGATCCTTGAGAACTATATCGAAGAGCGAACTTTCTATAAAAAATTTCCATCACACATTTTTCCTAAGAACATATGAACGAACTTACCATAAACAAATTCTATCCAAGAACAATCCGACCCTAAGGAATCAAAACTAGGCAAAGCAATCTTTATTGGACTGTCACGAATCACATCCTCACCTGAATTTATCTTAAAAGATCGAAGACTCTAAACTCAGATGCGTTTTCCGGCGAAGGTTCCTACGGTCCTCCTTGCTCGATCCTCTCTTTCCAAGCTCTCTCTCTAGAACTGCGTTCTTACTCTGACCTCTCTCTAGGACTTTCTTTGAGATGTGTCCAAAACTAAGAGCTTGAGTTCCCTTTTATACTACCCTTGGACTTGCTCACCAAGCCGAGAATTAAGTGCAGTTTCCTTAATCGGCTTTGTCGAAACTTTCCCTTAAAGGCTTGACCAATCTACAATTCTTTCCTTATATGACTCCCACCAACCCGACCTTTAACTTGACCAATCATTGACGTATAATCCCATCAGTGATGACTAGTCAACTTGCCTTACTTGGAACCCGCATTCTCGAAGGACCAAAGTTTCCTTAATTGGCTCCACGATCACTCGATACCTTGCTTATAACCTGATTTTTTTATGATTAGTTATCGTCCTTTAGTCATAGTTAATAATACTTAGTTAGCAAGGACAACTTGATACTTAGATAAAAATTGAGCTCCTATTCCATTCTTGACGAATACAAGTGTTCCAACACTTAGAAATATTTTGTTCTCTTACAAAGAAACCTCTCCTCGATCTTAATCTTTAACAAATAAAAATACTTTTGGGAGCGGGTGAGTACATATATAGCCTATTTATTACCAGACTTAGGCCATGTCATAGGATTTATTTGGGGTCTATTATGTGTGTCTAGGCTATGTTTTGAGGTATTTACAGGGCCATGTACGGTTTGGAGATATATGGAGATACTTGGAGTTTTTGGAACATTTTAGAAGAGAATAATCCGTAGCTGATCATTGAGAGACTCGAAGTACAAGATAGTCATCGATCGACGACACAACCTTGTCATCGACCGATGGTACAAGACCAAGATCGATTGATGCTGAAAACTTGACATAGATCGATGAAAAATTTGCAGACAGCCAAACCCAAGCCCAAGTTAGAAACAAGACAAAAGATTACAAGATTAACCCTGGACGAGTTTTGACCTAGATTTTAGAGTTTTATATTTATACTTTATGTATTACACCGAAAAAGGGACAGCAAGGGTTGCGTGTGTGTAGGGGTGCTCAAGCATTCGATTATAGTTGAAGAGTTTTCTAGGGAGAAGATTCATAAATCCTTAGGGAGACATGTATTGGAACCCTAGTATTTTATCTATGCATTATATTTAGATTATTATTCTTACTCTAATTATATCTGAGTAGTTATCAAATCGATTTAGGGCTTAATGATAGCAATCATGGATTAGCCCAAAAGTAGGATTTCTAGGTTAAAGTTTATATCCATCAATTGAGTTATGCTTAATGCTTGCATTCTAGAGTAGCTAACTAGGATCTCGAAAGTAGGACATGGAAGACTACGAGAGTAGGTTATGTGCCATAATAGACTCCATTGAACTAGGTTGTTAGGCGCATGCGAGAGCTGGTCTAATTAGCTTGGTGAACATATCAAATCACGTTCACACTTCCTTCTGATTTCACCGTCGACCGACATCAGGCCTTAGTCGTCGATCGATGGTCTTTACGTTTGTTCGCAAACGTGAGTTGGAGTTAAAAGGACCAGAGTAGTTAATATTTTAGTTCTAGAATATTTACATTCCCCTGCTTCCTATTCCCTATAATCCATGAAGCTTGAAACCGTAGGTCTAGCACATTTACATTTGCATCTAGTTAGTTTAGTAGCATATTTCCATATTTACTTTATTAGCATATATCCATATTGCATCTACACCTTCTAATAAGGAATATTTACTTAAATTGATTCAATACTATTGATATATATATATATATATATCATTGCTCTCTATGGATTCGATCCTTAAGTACTACACCTGATCTCTCTTGGCAAGAGTATTGTTTTGTTTGTTAGGATTAATGGTTAATTTGATAGTTAATTGGTTAGGATATTTATACCCTGCTAGAACAATAAACACACCGGGTCAGATTTGGCGCCGTTTCCGGGGAGTAGATTTAATTTCTAGGATTTAGTCTAGGTATGTCTTTATTTTCAAGTTACTAAATTTTTCTTTTCTTTGTTTCTCAGATACATGCAACAGAGTATCATGAGAAATAAAGGACAAATCTACTATTCTCAGACCCACATAAGCTCGAACATACAATCCGCAAAGAAAGACGACAAGCATCGATCGACGGTATCTACTCAGCGTCGACCGACACCTCTTCACGGATAGCATCGACCGACATCAGAACTCGAGCATCGACCAACGTCAACAACACAGCATCGATCGACGAACACCTACTCGCATCGATCGATGACAGCAGACGAGTTAAGATGGTTGTGCCTATTGTAGTGGTTCATAACAAGAATGGAGACTTGTGTGATTTCAACGGTCACTGTTGGGGTCAAAATCGGTCACAACAGAATCAAGGCCTGAAACTTCCCGGAAAATGCCCTCTTTAAAAAAGAGGAGATAATATTTTAAATAAAAGAAGAGCAGGAACAACAAAATCAAGTTTCGTATGAATTCATACTGTAAGTCCTCGGAAAAGGTTGCTCTAAGCCTCGAACAAACGGATCCCGATCATCAAAACAACGAAATGACTGTAAGTCTCGATCATCCAATTCACCTGTTTGACGAGTTGGACCAACCAAGATGTTTAACTCGCCGAACGGGCAAGTTGGACCAACCAAGACGGTCAACTCGCCCGTTCGGTGAGTTGGGCCACATAAACCAGATATTATGCCTTCCGTTGAACCTCGGCTTATCAACCCCTCTTTTTTTCTCGATTGGCTTTATCGTTGGGACTTTACGATAAAAACCGCGAAGACTCATTTTCCCGAATGAAGTTCATGGTTACCGTATAAACGGCAATGGTTAAATCAACGCACAATCATCTAAAATATACAAGAAGTGTGAAATTCCTAGCCAAAGCGGCATCGTATCATTAAACGTTCTTTCGGAGAAATCGTAAAAAACATTTAAGTCAAAATACGGCCCAAAGAGGCCTAGAACGCAGCTAAAGATCCACTTGCGATTTCATCCAAAATTTAGCCCATAAATGTTAGTACGGTGTATCTTTACTCGCAGAAGAAGATAAATCTCGCGAAATCAGAAGGTAAATGACAAGTTTCCAAGATAATGATGAAGATCGAGATAAAAAAGGATTTTTTTCGCGAAGCGATAAACTCGACCTAGGGGCAAAAAAAGAAGAAAGGGGAACCGACCCATAACGCATATATACGGGGATCTGAAGCTAAAGATGAAGGACCCAAAGATTTAGACCTATAGAAGCTCTGTTAGCTTATAAGAACTTAGAAATTAGGTGGCTAGAACAACAGAGTTATACTCAGACGTTTCACCATCTTTGTTCGAAGATTCTGGTTTCCTTAGACTCTACAACTCATTGCACTTAGAAACCCTAAGCTTTATTCTCGACAAGCTCGTTTCAATGACTGGCAGTCGATTACCAGACGAACTGGCTCCGGCAGTTTGATCTCTTGGTCCATTCTTTTAATTGAACTATGTTCGGCTTGATCCTCAAAAGGGATACGTAGGCAGCCTTTCATAAGGTTCGGTCCAAAATCAATCGAAACCTTTTCTCATATCTTTTTTGTTTTTTGCTATCGAGCTGCGACTCAACTAGGTTTAAGGTTTTCGGTTGCTAGAACTAGGTAACTTGATAACAGCTCTTGCGGCCGAAGCTTTGATCTTCCTTTGTAATGGTCGCAACGCTCTTACGCAGATTCGAGATAAGATCTACTTTTTCTATAGATTCGTTTTGTTATCTTTTCATATTTTCCGCGTTTATTCGATTACTTGTCGTTGGCTCTCACAGAGAATCCAGGACCTCATGGAAAGTTAGGGTTTCTTGACTTTTCTTAGTTTACGGAAATCGACGGTGTGAATTTTGGTTCCCACAGTCACCTGTGTAATGCATAAGGTCAAAAGATAGACGATCAGGGGGCAGTAATCCCTCATACAGAGGCAGAAGCAGACGCTGCAATAGCTCAACCTGAAGCTAACGCCCAAGCTACTAAAGGCAAGGAGGTTTCAAGGCCAATCAGAAATCCATGGATCAAATTTATGTTTGACAAAGTACTAGAGGGACAGCGGAAGATCACTGTAGACTTAAATGGGAAAATAAATTTCATGTACCTCCACTTGAACACAAAGTTCGAAGACCTCAACACCCGTGTGAAGGAGCTAGAGAATCAAGTAGTTCAGACAAGTGAAGCCCTTAAGAGATTCGAGGATATGGTTAAGAAGAAGGAAAAGTCTAGATAGGAATGTCACGTCAATGCTGTGATTGGTGATGATTTTTGGGTAGAAGTCAAGAGAGTGGCTACAAGGGGGAGGATTCAGTGTAGAAAAGTCAAGTTCATTCGGCAGTTCGCACGACCATCGATCGACACAAGCAATCGATGGTCCCTGAGAAGTTAGTAGAATCCGGAAAATCTTCCAACATCGTTCGACGGAGAGATCGTCGCGTCGATCAAGGGTACGCAGCAATAAAACAAGTTCATTTACCAAAAGTCACTAACATGACAACTCTAGAACAGAAGACGAATACATCAGAGTCTATGATGGTCATTAAGGATACCGAGAGTCATCCCAGGAAAAACCAGAAGATCAATCTCAAATAAGAAAAGTGACCCTGGGAAGTTTGTGGTGCCATTTATGATCAAAATCCACGAGTTTCCCAATGCCCTCTGTGACACTGGATCGTCAGTGAGCATCATACCCAGAGCTATGGCAGAGAAGTTGAACCTGAGAGTGGAGCCTTCCAGTGATTCTTTCATTTTTGTGGATTGCTCTAGAGTAGATTCAGGAGGTAAACTTTAGAGATGTCCCACTGCAAATTCAAAATGCCTTGGTCCCGATAGACTTCCATATGATGGATATCTAAATAAACTGGAACTCTTCTCTGTTACTTGGAAGAGCTTTCATGGCCACCGTAGGAGCTATCTGTGACATAAAGACAGACAAGCTTGTGGCCACATGCTTCTACGATTATGAGTTCCATGAGAAATCGGAAGAAGGAGCATCGATCGACACCAAACCCGCCCATCGATTGACGAGACAAAAATTTAACAATCGATCGACACCCAAGCCTCATTATCGATCGATACCAACCCTTCAGAACCAATCAACACCTACCACACATTTCTTGACTACAACACAGCCTACCTCAAGTACAACGAAGATTACAAAGAAGAATAAATAATTGAATACCGAGGGATTTCTATGGGAAGGGGCTGGTGATTTTCATATTTCCCACCAAATCGGGAACTCAACATCGATTGATGGTAACAATTCAACATCGACTGATGGTAACCATTCACCATCAATCGATGCTGGTTGTAACTTATGGACCGAACTAGATTCATCAACAGAACTTGAAAGGTAATATGGTTATCTACGACCAGACGAGTTCGACATTATGAGAGATCCAGATGGTCACGCACGAGCTATGGATGGCAGAAATCTACATGTCACGAAGGAAGATGTGGCAGATATACTTGAGATGGCTAATGGAGCTGGAAATCTTTTTGGCCAACAGGCTGATATTCAAGCATCGATCGACGGTCACCATTTACCATCGATCGACACCCACCAGGCATAACAAAGGATGGAGTGAAGCTTACGAAGAATACAATTTAGATTACAAGGAGGAAGAGCTAATTGAGTCCCACAGCCTAGAACTGGAACAAGCTGGCTGGGCAATGAATGCGAAAGCAAATAATAGAGCATTGATGGACGGCATATTTTGGCCATTGACCGACATCAAACGCAACCCAGAACCAGAGCTAAGAACAGAAGATGCAAATAATGGTTATCTCAGACCAGGTGAGTTTGGAATTTGCAGAGACCCAAAAGGACGTGCACGAGATATTTATGGAAAAATTCTAAACATACCAAAGGAGGATGTGGTAGATGCCCTTGTTATGGCTACTGGATCAGGATCTCTATTTTCACAACATCCATCGATTGAAGCTCAAGTACATGTATTGATCGATAGAGAGGAACAAAAGAACGTGCCAATCCGTGATGATCTGTACACTCCTAAACATCAAAAATCGATCGACGCTCGAGTACATGCATCGATCGACAAAAAGGAACAAAAGAATGTACCAATCCACGATAGTCTATACACCCCAAACATTAAAAATTGATCGATGCCAGAAGACATGCATTGATCGACACCATTCCAGGGGTGAACCAGTTTTGTACCTCTGATACATTTGGTTCGTGAAGTCCACAATCAGCTGATTGGATAAAACCTACTACTGATACACGGTCGCGTAGAGCTCGGACAAAGAGCTTATGATGCTAATGAAAAAGAATTTTCCATTGGGAAAAGAAAGATGAGTATGGCGTCTAAATAGATAAGAACAGCAATACACGAGCTATCGATGGAAGAGTTGTGAATGTGCATGGAGAAGATATCAGGGCAGTTCTAAAAAGAGCTATTATTTTTGAGCTGAGCTACATATGTTTACCAAAACTTGCAGCAATGATCGCTATGTCTATGAAGAAGAAAGAAACATACAGCAGAGCAGAGATTGACGATATCATGCATGAGATCTACAAAGCTCAAGAGATGTCACTGGATGATTTCTACAAGAGGCTTGATGATGTCTACTATCCAATAGAAAAGTGCCTCACCGATTTGACTACTCACATGGATGATTTGAAGCAATATTTGGATGCTATTCAAGGACAGCGTGTGATTGGAGCAAACATAGTGATATCGATCGATGGCAGCATCATTCCATCGAGCGATGGCAGCATCATTCCATCGTTTGATGCTAAGTTCAGCAGGCAGAAGTCCGCGGCAGAAGAACAATTAGAAGACAGATTCGATGAGATTGCTTTTTCTCAGAGCCTGATGAAGGATGATATTTCTCAGAAATTGGAGGATATATCAGAAACTACAGCTGCCAGACTTAGAATGCTACATCGCAATATTTAGAATCTACAAAGGAGAATGCATTCAGTGGAGGTTGCTAAGAGATCACGGAGAATGAGAAAGCCAGAGGAGATGAGGCAATGAGAAGCTTTGTTGGTACATGGTTTCAGAAGAGCAAAGAAGATGTAGACACTTGTTTTCCAAGTATTGATCCACCTCCCTTCTAGTGAGAAAGTTCAAAACGCCGAGCTTGAGAATATAACTAACCACTGAGTGGGAGGCAACTCACTGCTTAGTAAGTTTTTATTTAGTTATTACTTATACTACTATTTATTTTGAGTATTTTTACAGATTATTTGAGTCCACCATCTATCGACATAATAGAGGCACCATCGGTTGATTATGGATCGCGACCATCGATCAACCAAACTCGCCTACCATCGATCGACACTCTCTTATAGAGAGAGGTATCGGGTTTTCTACGTAGACTATTTACTTATGATTTGATTTTTCCTAACCAATCCGAGGCGGATTACACTAGGGACAGTGTAATTTAAGTCTCGGGGAGTTTCACTAACGCTATTTATTTGTTTTTGAGTTTTTATATATATAACTTTTTCAAAACGTTTTATTGAGTCAAGAAGGGGACTATGATCAAGATTTATTATTGACTAACCACAGTTTAACACCATTCTTAGAAAGTTGTTTGCAGAGATCACTAAAGATACCAAAGTAGATCATCATGCCACTATATCACACTTGCTTAGAAATTTGAAGGAACCGAAGCTGATTTCCAGCACTAATCCTAACATTATCTTCTTGCTTTGGGATTTGGCATACACTGGATTAGATTCCTTCTGCAAGTCTGGATGGTAAAAGTTTGTGTGATTCTGATTCCCCTCTCTCTCCCTTCACCTAAAAAGGATCGAACATGATTTGGTGGCTACAACCATTAAAGCTTGATTCATATGATTCTAGAAAGAGATAAAGGTCAAAAAGAAGTGAACATGATCTGGTGGCAAAAACCATTAGGGCTTGATTCATGGAAACCTGTCCAAATATCTCAGTCAATTAAAAAAATAAATCGATACCCTCTAAAGAAGGGAGACATTGACTGAGAAGAAATGAGAACAGAGAGAGGAAATGAATCAGAGAAGACTACCTTTGTGTTCAGATACTTGCAGAGTAAGAGTCCATATATCCTTTGATCGATACTCCGAAGGTATAGCCTGCACTTTTGTTTTATGCAAAGAAATGAAATCAGTAGAGGGGATTGTCAGACTACTAATTCGCTAAGTTGTTGGTAGAATTGATTTGGTTGCTATACTAGGATAAAGTATATAAAGTTTCTCTGTGATTGACTTGATAGGATGTGGTTGCAACAAAGTAGGGTGAAAGTTATACTTAGACATTATGTGAGTCTTCGCTTTTCAAAACCTCTTTTGTAGGCTGTTTTCTTGAGGACAAGCAAAAGGTTAAGTCTAGAGAAGTTGATATAGCCTATTTATTACCAGTTTCAGGCCATGTCATAGGCTCTATTTGGGATCTATTATGTGTGTATAAGTTATGCTTTGAGGTATTTACAGGTTAAGGTACGTTTGGAGATATATGGAGATACTTGGAGTTTTTGGAGCATTTAGAAGATTTTAATCCTTAGCTGATCATTGAGAGAGTCAAAGTACACGATAGTCGTCGATCGACGACACAACCTTATCATCAACTGATGGTACAAGACCAAGATCGATTGATGCTGAACACTTGACATCGATCAATGAAAAATTCGCAGACAGCCAAACCCAAGCGCAAGTTAGAAACAATACACAAGATTACCCCTGACGAGTTTTGACCTAGATTTTAGGGTTTTATATTTATAATTTATGTATTACACCAAAAAGGGGGCATAAAGGGGTGCGTGTGCGCAGGGGTTCACAAGCATTCTATTATAGCTTTTGATTTTTTTAGGGAGAAGATTCATAACCAAAAAAAAAGAGGGGGCAGAAAAGGCATACGTACAGAGACGTACGGTGCTAGGTTCTTTAGTATTCTATTTAGAGAGACGATTCATAACTCCTTAGTGATTTTGTATTGGAACCCCATTGTTTTATCTAAGCATTATATTCATATTATTATTCTTACTCTAATTATGTCTGAGTAGTTATCAACTAGATTTAGGGTTGAATGATAGCAATCATGGATTATTCCAAAAGTAGGATTTCTAAGTTAAAGTTAATATCCATTATTTGAGCTATGCTTAATGCTTGCATTCTAGAGTAGCTAACTAGGATCTCAAAAGTATGACATGGACGACTACGAGAGTAGGTTTTGTGCCAGAATAGACTCCATTGAACTAGGTTGTTAGCGCATGCGAGAGCTGGTCTAATTAGCTTGGTGAACATATCAAATCTCATTCACATTTCCTTTTGATTTCACCGTCGATCGACGGCTAAGATTGAAGGTCTTTCCTTTTGCTCGCATACGGGAGTTTGAGTTAAAAGAGTCAGAATATTTAATATTTGAGTTCTAGAATATGTACATTCCCGTGCTTCTTATTCCCTATAATCCATTAAGCTTGAAACTGTAGGTCTAGCACATTTACATTTGCATCTAGTTAGTTTAGTAGCATATTTACATATTTACGTAATTAGCATATTTCCATATTGCATCTACACCTTCTTATGAGGAATATTTCCTTAATAAATCTATTGTGTGCCATTTATCTCGTGGATTCGATCCCTAAGTACTATACCTGATCTCTCTAGGCAAGAGTATTATTTTGTGTGTTTAGGATTAAAGGTTAATTTGACAGTTAATTTTTAGGTTATTCATACCCAGCAAGAACAATAAACACACCATGTCAATTAGTATATATACAACGTGTGATATCCTAAGTTAGCTAGATATAGGTAAAATAGAGATAAGACAAAATCATCTTAGAAATAGGAAACTATGTATGTCCATCGTTATCCCTTTACTCTCCCTCAAGTTGGCAATGAGATATCTTGAATGCCTAACTTGAATAACAAATAATTAAATATAGGTGTCGGAAAAGCTTTTGTAAGTAGATCGGCCGGCTGTTCTTTAGTTGAAATATGGTGTAGACAGAGAAACTTATCTTGAATAGCATCACGAGTAGTATGACCATCGTTCTCCACATGCTTAGTACGTTCCTGAAAAACTGGATTGGTGGCAATATGAATAGCTGATTTACTGTCACAATGAAGTTGTATTGGTTGATCATGGAGAGAGCCAAGCATGAGAAATAAGCGTTTCAGCCATTTAAGCTCCAAGTAGTATCAGCCATCGCTCGATACTCAGCCTCAGCTGACGAATGTGAGACCGAATGCTGCTTCTTAGTTTTCCATGAGATAAGATAATCACGGATAAATATGACATATGCACTAAGTGATGAATGAGTAGTAGGACACCTTGACCAATCGGCATCACAGGAGGCCGAGATTTGCATTTTACATGCCGCTTTAAGCATGATCCTTGATCTGGTTTCCTTTTAGATAGCGCGCAACACGTAAAGCCGCCAACCAATGATCTTCAAGTGGCTGATGCATAAAATGAGAGAGGATGTGGATGATGTAGCTGAGCTCGGGTCTGGTAAATGTTAGGTAAGTAAGACGACCAACCAAATGGCGATAATGTTGTGGATCCGGTAGAAGAGTATGGGAATCGGTCTTATCGGCTGGAACAAGCTTGTGATTCAGCTCTGTTGGAGTAGGTGAAGGTTTTCGCTCCTAGTAATCCACATTCTTCAATTATATCTAATGCATATTTGCGTTCAGAGACAAATATTCCTTCGGGTCCACCAGCAACCTCAAAACTGAGAAATTATTTTAGCTTTCCTAAGTCCTTCATCTTGAAGCATTTATGTAAGTAATCCTTAAGGCGTGGGATAAGGGTACCATCATTCCCAGCTATGATAAAATCTTCAAAATATACCAAGATGTGGAGACAAATATTCTTGGCGTGATTGACTTACGAGAAGAGGGAGTAATCTTCATGACTTTGTTCGAACCCAAACGTCATTAGAGATTTGCTCAGCTTAGCAAACCAGCATCGAGGACCTTGATTTAAACCATAAAGAGATTTTCTGAGTTGACATACTTGATTAGGTTTGTCTGATTTAAAAGGAGGAGGCAATTGCATATATAATTCTTCTTCGAGGTTGTTGGAGTCAAAATCGTTCACGACTGAATCAATGCTAGAAAAATCCCGAGAAATATCTCTTATCTTAAAAAGAAGTATAAATCCAGGACAAAAGCTTCGTTTAATTTAAAAGAAAGAAGTTATGCGACAAGTTCTCCGATAGGATGGTCCGATCCAAACAAACAACTTCCAGGAAAACAAACGACTTTTGTGGTCAACAACGGTCATCTCGAAATCACTCTTAGAATTGCGTTTCTGTACGAAAGATTCTCGACACAATCTCGATAAAAGGTCCCGAGCAAAGGACTCAAGAGAAATGGGTACACGGGATGCGCGACATCCAACTAGCCGAGCGCACAAGTTGGAAGGAACATGGACCGGACCATATTGCCTTCTGATGAACCTTGGTGTATCCAACCCTTGTTTTGTCTCGATCCGAGTTATCGTTGGGACTTTACGATATAAATCGTGAAGAATCGTTTCTCGAGTGAAGTTCATGGTTATCGAAAAACGACAACGATTAACTTAACACCACAGTTGTCTAAACTATTTCAAGAAGTGTGAACTTCTTGTTAAATCTACCTTGTATCATTAAACGTTCTTTCAAAGAAATAGTGAAAATGGTTAAGTGAAAATACGGCCCAAAGAGGCATAGAACGTGGCTAAAGACCCACTTGCGAGCTCAAACGAAATTAAGCCCAACAATGTTATGACGGTGAATCTTTACTCGCAGAAGAAGAAAAAGCTCGCGAAACCGGAAGATAAATGTCAAGTTTCCAAGATAATGATGAAGATCAAGATAATGATGAAGATCAAGATAATGATGAAGATCAAGATAAAAAGGAATATTTCCGCGAAGCGATAACTCAACCTAGGGGCAAAAAGGAAAGGGGAAACGACCCAGAAGGCAATATATAAGGGGAACTGAAGCTAATGGCGTAGGGATCCGAAGATTTAGACCCGTAGAAGCTCTATTAGCTAATAAGAACTTAGAACTTAGGTGGCTAGAAGGAGAGAGTTATACTCAGACGTTTCTCCATCTTTGTTCAACTATTCTAGTTTCCTTAGACTCTACAACTCCTTCCAATTAGAAAACCTAAGCTTTATTATCGAAAAGCTCGGTTTCTATGAATGGCACTTGATTACCATACAAAACTTGCTCCGGAATTTCGATCACTTGGTCCACTCTTTTAATTGAACTACGTTCGGTTTGATCCTCAAAATAGGTACGTAGGTAGCCTTTCATAAGGGTCAGTATGAAATCAATCAAAACCTTTCTCATATCTTTTTCGTCTTTTGTTATCGAGCTGCGAGTAAACTAAGTTTAAAGTTTTTGGTTGCTAGAATTAGGTAACTTGCTAATAGCTCTTGCGGCCGAAGCTTAGATAATCGTTTATAATGATCACAACGCTTTTACGTGGATTCAAATTAGATTTACTTTTTCTGTAGATTCATTTTGTTATCTTTTCTTACTTTCCGTGTTTACTCGATTACTTGTCATTGGCTCTCGCAGAGAATCATGGACCTTAGGGAACGTTAGGGTTTCTTGACTTTCCTTAATTTACGAAAATCGACGTTGTGAATTTCGGTTGACACAATTTGGCGCTAGAAGGAGGGGGGGGGGGTTGGATTACTCTAACTCATGGCCACAAAACGCTTGATCGAAACAGTATCTGGAAATATGAAAGACAATACCGCAGCTCGCAACAACGCTGGTAAAATAACTCCAGCCGTGACGGCTGCCATCGCCAACGCTTATGCAAACACCGCAGTGCTTGAGAAAATTTAAAACCTAGTCTCGACTTTCACCACAGGCAGAGTACCAAAACAAGCTTGCGATTGCTATCACTAAACAAAAAGGCCATCAATAAAATCTATCAAACCCCGTAAAGTTCGTCTCAGTACTGAGTTGGAAAAATCTTAGTGCATAAGTATTCGACAAAAGACCTTTTTTGAAAACTTTTCGGAAAAATAAAACTTTCTCTCCCAGATATTGCCGAAAACACCTAGATTACTCACGGAAAAAGGAAGCACAGAAAATCGGGCACACAATCCCCACTTCTGTACTTCTTACGAACAATTTTCGAAGGAAAAAAAGTTGATCTCTATTGAATCACTTGAAACCTAAAACGGCTGACGACAACTAAACTAAGCAAAATGAGAGATCGTATCCCTAACTGCTAAAATATTTTCTGAAACCTAAGATTTCGTAAAAATTCAGGCTTCAATTCTATGTGACATATTCAGTGAATTCTCGATGATAGTCACTTAAACTTACTCTGGAAAAATTACTCAAAATCCCTCGGATCAATCCTGCGGAAACGAGAAAATCTACGATTAAGTTGACTCCCGATAATTAAGCTTATCACAGCCAAAGGTTCGGAGGCTAAAACGTGAGTATTCCGGAAACACGGCTCCCGTACAGCCAAACTCGAAAACATGCTTACATCGTGACTTTCATAAAATTAAACTCAACAACATTTTACGAAAAAGCTTTCGTAAAACTAAACTCACGACATTATAACTTTCGCAAATTTAAAGCTCAACAAAATTTTCCGAAACAGCTTTCGTAAAATCAAACTTGTAAATATTTTATGGAACATCGTTCACAATGTGAAAGGAGTTAGCATTTTATGGTACAACTTTCGTAGAAAAAAACTGAAAACATTTACGAAATGACCGCACTAGCATACCATCAAAACTCGAGTCGGACCAGTCATTGAACCGAACAAGCCTTCCAACTTGCTCGTTCGGCGGTTTGGACCAAACTAGCCGTCCAACTTGCCCGTTCGGCGAGTTGGACTGAACGAGCCGTCCAAGTTGCTGAACGAGCGAGTTGGACCGTACGAGCCATCCAACTCGCCCATTGGGAAAGTTGGACCGAATGAGCAGTCCTATGGATCACCTTTGAGTTCTACATCGAATCCCAATCGAAACGCTTTTCATTTCGTCTCAATCGGAGTCTCCGTTGAGATTTACGATCAAAACAAGTTGGACGCACACCGTCCAACTCGCCCTGATGGCGAGTTGGATTTATTCCCTACAACTCGCCTCATGGCGAGTTGGGCAAGCCCTGGTGAGATTATCCTTTGTGTTCTCTTTCAAATCTCGATAGAAACACTTTTCTTTTCATCTCAATCGGAGTTTCTTTTGAGATTTTACGACAAAAACAAGTAAGACTTGCCCAAACTCCTTGGCTTGCTCCTACTCGGCCTCTTGGGTATCCTACTCACCCTCTTGGGCATCCTACTCGCCCTTACCTACATCTTTGCATTCTCTTTCAAATCTTGATCGAAATATCTCTTGTTTCTTCTCGATTGGAGTTACCCTTGGAACTTTACTATAAAAACTGCAAAGACTTATTTTCTCGTATGAATTCAAATTGATCTTATAAAACAGCAACAATTAACTTAACACCTTAGTCGCCTCAACTATACGAGTAATTTGAACCTTTTTTTATAAAAGTTGACATTGTATCTAAGGTAATCTTTCGAAGAAACTGTTGGGGTCAAAAATGGTATTCTCGAAATCAGCATCTAAAAATCGTGTTTTTATACAAGTGCATTCTCGAAATCGACTTAACAAAAGTTTCCTGGCCAAAACTCAAAAGAAAGGAACACGGATCAAAAAACTTGCCCGTATGGCGAGTTGGACAAGCCCAACTAACCCTACGGGCTAGTTTGTCAGCCCATGCTGACAAACTCGCCATACAGGCGAGTTGGACAAGGCTAACTCACCATACGGGTGAGTTGGTCAACATGGACCGACCAACTCGCCCGTATGGAGAGTTGGAAAAGGCCAAATCACTATACCGGCAAGTTGGTCAGCACGGATCGCCCAACTCGCCCAAATGGCGAGTTGGACGGAACGGACCAACCAACTCGCCCGTATGGCGAGTTGGACTGTCCAACTCACCACACAGGCAAGTTGGATGGCATGACACGACCAACTCACCGTACGGGCGAGTTGGTAGGCACGACACGGCCAACTTGCCCGTAAGGCGAGTTTGACAAGGGCAACTCGCCAAACAGGCGAGTTAGATGACACAAGCAATACGACTTGCTCGTTCGGAAAAGTCGGATCAAATTAATCCAGTTTAACCTCATCCTTGTTAAATTCCCTCTTTTGATACTTGATCGAACTTATCTTTGTTCCGTCTCGATCGGGATTGACATTGGAACCTTACCGAAAGAACTTGTTTTCTCGAGAAGGATTGGTCGATCGTATGAGACGATAACGGTTAACTAAACACCTAGAGTCACACGTCCCATACGAAAGATCCTAACTGTCGGACGACGTCGTCTTAGTAATGTTATCTCGATAAAATCGTGGTAATGCCTAAGTCAGAAAACGGCCCGACGAGGTCTAAAACTCGGCTAATGGCCCACTCACTATTTTATCCGAAATCAAGCCCAAACTTTGTGACTGTTTATCTTTTAATTTTTAGGAAATGATAAATGTTAAGTTCGAAGGGATAAATGTCAAGATCGAAGGATAAATGTTAAGTTTCCAAAGATCATCATGAAGATCACGGAAAAAATGAATATTTTCGCGAAGCGATAAGTTCGACCAAGGGCAGAAGGGGAAAGAGAAAATCGCCTCTAAAAGAAGTATATAAGGACTTCTAGGGTGATGATGCAGAGGAGACAAGAAATCTCCACTCATAGCAAACATAGCTTAGAACTTAGAGCATTTCGGCAACTTTTCGTTTTCGTTATTCGAGCTGCGACTCAACTAGGGTTTTGCAGTCTTAGGTTATTAGAACTAGGGATCTCGCCAACAGATCAATGATCAGATCCACAGGTAGATTCTTAACTTGGATCGACACTGGGACATTTGTCATAAGGCCTAGTGATTTCATGACTTGCCCACCGGCAGCCTTCACTAACCTCGAATTACCCCCAGATTCTAAACAGAACAGACCCTTTCCGACCAGTTCTGGGCTCACAAAACTATGTGTAGCCCTTGTGTCGAAAAGTACATGTGTTTCCACACCACCGATCATGAGGTTCCCTAACAGAGGCCCACATCAGAATAACCTAGCCATTCTAGGTTCCAGACCAAGCATAACTACTTGTATTAAAAGATTCGTTTAGAAAGTTACCAGTGATCGATTCAAACGATCCAAAAGTACCGTCATCCTTGAACAGCTCATACACCCTTGGTGTCGTGGTCGGCTTACTCTGGGTCGATTTGTTCATATCTCCTCGACCCTTCCCTTGTCCTCCTTGCATCTTGGGACAATCCTTCTGATAGTGCCCAATTTTGCCGCAAAGGAAACAATTCAGAGCACCGTTTCCACTGGACTAACCTTGGGTCCGACCTGGTCGAGTGCAGTCTCGGAGTTAATTGTCCATACTGCCACATCGCACACAAGCCCCCATGGCCTTCCAGCATTCACATGGATGGCGTCTGCCAACTTAGGGCACTCAGGCCTAACTCCAGGAGCGTTACTCCCTTTGACATGTTCCCATTTCCTCTTATGGTCTCTAGTCTTGCCGACCGGGGCAGACTGAGGCCGAATCTTAAGCTTAGGTTCTTCGGCCAAGTTAGACTCTATCAGAGCCATACGTTCCACTAGCTCAGCTACGGTGTTGAAGGTACAGATCGAGCAGTGAGTTCTCATTTCAGGCCTCAAGCCTCGGATGAACTGACGAACCTGGACTGTCTCGTCCTCGAGTTCCCTTCCCACGAACCATCTGAGCCGGTTGAACTCTTCCTCGTACTCCCGTACGGTTCTGCGGCCTTGGGTTAGGTCTAGGAATTTGGATTCCAGACGGTCCCATTCCTCCGCAGGAAAGTATTTGCAGTTGAATTCCACTTTGAATTCCGCAAAACTTTGGAGACTTCCATTGGTGCGCTTGTCTAAAGCCAACCACCAATTATGCGCATCCCCTTCCAGGAAGTGGATCGCATGTCTCTTTTATAATCCTCTGGGCAACGAGTAGAATTGAAGTTCGGACTAGCCTACTCCTCCACTCGTCAGCCACTATGGGATCGGTGCTACCTGAGAAGTGTCGGTTCCCAAACGGGAAATGTGTTCCAACAAGATTAGACAGTCCACCTTTCTTAAAGCCCTTACAGAAGGAACGATCTCGACACCTCAGATGTTTCCCTGACCACACCATTAGCTATGGGTGCTTTAGTAGGTGTAGCTTGACCTACGGATGTGTTCACCAGAGGGGTGACCATCTGAGTTACCACATCTAACTGACCGCCTATACGCTTCATGGCTTCCCACATATCCTTCATGGATGGTTCGGCGATCTGGTTCCTTGTACCATTGACCGCATCCATACATGGGTCGATAGGATAGTCAGCATTAGAGGATTCTGCTTCCCCTTCACCATACTGCTCCCTTATTGTACCATGGACTCGCCCTTTAGTAACGTTGGCCGGATCATCGGTTTCTCCCCCATCAGTGTTATCCATACCCGGATCGGTTGGTAACCCGGTTGGGTTGACCTCTACTTCCCATTCTTGGCTAGTTTGTCCGTCCGCCACCTTGTTCTTCCGGGTTCGTCCGGATTTGCTTTTACCAACCTTGGGATTTTGACAATGTTAGTACATAAACATAACATATCAGGTAAAACACAAAAATCCCTAGACTAAGCAACCAAAACAACCTCACCGTGAGACCTGATCAGCTGGCTGTGTGTGTGGACTACCATAACCCAACTATCCTAGAATCAACCTGGCTCTGATACGAACTTGTAAGACCCGATCCTGGCCTCTCGACCCAACTGGACCCGTTGACTTACTTTAGCCATTTCATTGCTTGTTTGATTCGTTTTTAAGTTTCTTTTTTAGTAAGTCATATTCATATATGAGGTTCATAAACAATCAACAGATATCACAGCGGAATAATTTAATAAGTTTGTTTGAATCACTCGGATTCATGTAATCCAATACATAGTTTCTTAAACGTCTCATAAACAATTACTATTTCTTCTCTAATTTCATCTAGCCACACGCCACACAACCTTTCACTGACTGAGTCTTCACAGCTTCTTGGCTTGACCACAACCAGTCTCAGTTCCTGAAACCATAAACCATAAGCATTAACCATAACTGAAGATAGAACAGATAGATTCTACAATGCTTGGCTTAGTCCCAAGAAACTTTGATAAATCTCAATTAAGATAATCATATAATAAGTCGGACCTATCTACCTTACCCTAATTCAATCAAACAACCACCCCACATGACTTAGAATAGATAGACAGTCCAGATAAAACAACCCGTAACACGACCAGGACCGTATTGCCCACGAACCAGTCCCAGTACCCGAACAAGGTCTACGTACGATCGGTCGTACCATGAAGTCTGGCTCGTTGGCCCAATAGACTTCTTTACCTGATCTGACACTAAGTCTGGATCCATACAACCGAGTAAGGCCCATCGACCAGTCCGGATGGCATTACACCCGATCGGACCCTGCGATCCATTACTTCGGTTAGACAACCGTATACATGTCCTAGCTTAGAAGGCCATGGACTGAACCATATGGACCGGACAGAACCTGAATCCATTGGTACCGTTTGGAAATAACAGTACCCTTTGGTCACTTTCACCCCTTGGTACTCGCACCCTTTGGTCGATGACACCCATTAGTCTATGGTACCTGTTGGTAATTGTAACCCTTTGTAACTCGTACCTCTTGGTTACTCACACTCTTTGGACTCTCATTACCTTGGCACTCATGACCCTTGGCAACTTGTACCCTTTGGAAACTCGTACCCTTTGGACATTCCAACCGTTCAGACCAACCGCCCACACTATGGCATGATCCGGACTGACCCGCATAACCGACCCTTGGTCTTGGTTGCGGTTGGGATGTGGATCGATGATGACTAGGGACGGAACCCTTTAGTCTCGCAATCACACCCCTTCGTGTATAACCAGAAAGAGAAGATGGAGAATGAATGGAAAATAAACTAGGAGGAATCAGATGAGACAATGGAACCAACCGGACCATCGGTTTGGCCACAAGGGCAAACCGAATGAACCCTGGAAACCACGGCCCAACTCTTACCTTGGAAACCACATTAATGTGTTCCAGGTTCTTCCCCTTATCAGACTTTCCCATCCTTGATCGGAAATCCTTTCCCAAACGATTATACTCTCCAAAAATATCACCACCACAATCGGCCTTGTTCTCACGTTTTCTCTGAGTATTTTACTCTAGAACTCAATGAATAAAACGTGAAGGGGGGACCCCTATTTATAGAGGACGAGGGGGTATGTCTTGCCCCACGAACAGGCACACATTGTTGGTGAAAGGGCATGACTTGGTCAATAGGTTGCAACCCTTGACCACACGCATCCCTTCGCCCATACCTGACCCTTCTTGGGTCGATATCAAGCCCAACCGTGACCCAGAACCACCATGCTTAGCCCATGGCATTGCCCAAGGGTCCACTAGGCCCCAACCACCATGGCCGGACCACCTTGGCCCACCACCGGCCCGGACCCCCGACCAACCGCCCAGAACCCAAACACTCTGTCCAGCTGAGTTGAGCTGACCCCAGCTGGTCTAGCTGAGTGAGCTGGTAGCTCAGCTGAATGAGCTGACCTAGGTAGGCTTGAGCTGAACTGAGCTTGGTTGAGCTGTGTTTAGCTGGCCGAGCTGGCCATACACTTCATCCAGCTGCCAAAACACTTGTCTAGCTCTTTTAACTCGTTTCTTTCCCTCTCATTTGATTAAGTCCTTATAACTAAACCCTATCCTGACCATGGAACGTTTTTAACTTGATCTAAAAAATCCTTAGCTCATTCCCTCGAACCATGTTCAGTACCACGATCCTTATTCATGATTGAGGGTGCTACAGGGCGAGTTAGATGACACGAGCAATCCGACTTGCTCGTTCAGAAAAGTCGGATCAATCAATTGAATTTCACCCATTCCTCATTAAATTCCCTCTTTTGATACTTGATTGAACTTATCTTTGTTCCATCTCGATCGGAATTGACATTGGAACCTTACCGAAATAACTCATTTTATTGAGAAAAGATCAGGCGATCGCATGAGACGATAACGGTTAACTAAACTCCTAGAGTCACACGTCCCATACAAAAGATCCTAACTCTCGGACAACGTCGTCTTAATAATGTTATCTCCATAAAATCCTGGAAACGCTAAGTCAGAATACGGCCCGACAAGGTTTAATGCTCGGCCAAAGGCCCACTCGCCGATTTTATCCGAAATCAAGCCCAAAATTTGTGACGGTTTATCTTTTATTTTGCAGGAAAGGATAAATGTTAAGTTCGAAGGGATAAATGTCAAGATCGAAGGATAAATTTAAGCTTTTGAAGATAATCATGAAGATCGAGGAAAAAAGAAATATTTCCAAAGCGATAAGTTCGACCAAGGGCAGAAGGGGAAAGAGAAAACCGGCTCTAGAGGAGTATATTAGGACTTCGAGGGTGATGATGCAGAGGAGACACAAAATTCTCCACTCAGAGCAAACATAGCTTAGCATTTAGAGAATTTAGGCAACTTTCTGTTTTCGTTATTCGAGCTGCGACTAAACTAGGGTTTTACAGTTTTAGGTTTTTAGAACTAGGGATCTCGCCGACAGCTCTCATAGCCTAGGCTCCTATCCTGTTGTAAACGCTCATACGAAAATTCATAATAAGGCATCCATTTTCTCTCTTTTTGATTCTTGCTTTGTTTTCAGTATTCACTTCGTATTCTGATTGATTGGCGTGTGGTTTAGCAGATATCTGGGACCTCTAGGAAACTTAGGTTTACCCTGCGTTCCTAATTCGACGGAAATTGACAGTGCAAATTTCGGTTCCCACAGAAACCATAAAAGCGTTTAAGTCGAAAAACAGCCATAAAAGGTGTGAAACACGACTAAAAGCCCACTTACGATTTTTTACGAAATTGAGCCCTATGATATTTTTGACGGTCTATGTTTTATTTATGGGAAATATAAAAGTCAAGTTCGGAAGATAAATGTCAAGTTTCAAAGGATAAACACTAATACCTAAAAATATAGATCGACGAACCAAAACAGCAAGACAGGTTCAAGCCTAAACGCGGTTAGGAAGAGCTGATATTTTTACTATTTATAAGGGGCATACAGACATGAGAAGAGGAAGGGGAAATGATCAGGCAAAACGGATACGAGGTGAACCCAAACCTTGGAGAAAACTAAGGTATGTCCGACTTGGAAGTTTTTGAAATCAGACTTGGAATTTTCGTAGGAAGGTAATAAGAAATTAAACGCTTCAGAGATTTCCATAAAACTTTAAAAGACTTAGGATCTAGGAAATTATTCTAACGAGCCAGGTCTTAGGCATCTTCCCGTTCTCGATCTATTTTTCTGTAACTGTTTCAGGCATATCTTTCAAACCAACCTAAACTCTCGGAAATACTAGAAACGATCGCCACGCATACTCAGCTCGCTTCCTAAAGAAATAAAAGAACTAGAAACGCGAATGTCGTCTTAAAACCGACTCGTTCCTAAAATTTTCTTAAAACCGACATATTCCTAATCGTCAACCCGAAACTCACCAAGTCAAAATCCTAGCGTCGTCTTTAAACCGACCTAGATTGTCGATTCATCCAATCTTCGAAAGAAAAACGTACACAACCCTTCAAAATATCGGTTCACCCATTTTCTTTCGCCAAAAAAGGATGACTAGGTACGTATATTATACTCATATACTCCCACATTTCCGAAAAAATATTATTGGCATCAGATAACGCTTCAAACAAACGCAAACTCTCGCAGCAGTAGACAGAAAATCATTTAGGCAATGTGATGCCTCATAAAACCGATCATCCATTACTTTCGTATAATTATAACATTTTATACGGAAGAACCTACTGGAAAACAAGATCGGTGACATAAAAAATGACTTCGCAATGCGGAAAAGAGAATGAGGAAAACACATTCCTCGTTCGCAAATATCACGAGTAATCTGCCAGAGACATTCTCAATTTACTTCTATGCCATTCACTTCTCGTAAAACTTACGTGAAACATCCTTCGTATAGCCACACCAATTTATGCGAAGAAAATTTCAGAAACGAACGTAGAAAGTTTTACGGAGAAGTGTTTTTGACAATTTGCATATAGCTAAAACAAAGTCATATGACTCGTCTCTTAACGAAAAAACTAAACTTATCTCTTCGCACTACGATCTTACAGATCTCATTCTTTAGCCTTGCGGCTCGCTGGCTTATGCCTCCCATCTCCATCAGTTCCATCCGAGTAGGCAATCATCTCGCACATGTTCTTAATCGAGCCTCTTAGGCTTTGTCTTCATCATAGAAAACAAAAAAAAATTCGTACGATTGTAGGTAAAAATTATGCGAAATATTCATCATGCAACCGATACCTAAATTGGAAAATAGTTTCTAACACTTTTGGCCATCTTAGCACGGAAAAATCCAACTTGGCCCATCAATTTTCGACAAACGCTCTTTGGTGCTCGGCCAATTACGCCTTCCGATAAATTCCGAAATGGAATTGGCATCCTCTTTGGGACAATTCAAAACTAACATGACCTTAATGTTAACACGAACGTGCCATGGTCTGATCCGTGACCAGAAAGTTCCTCGGCTATGCGGCTGAACACTTAACGAAAAAACGACAATCCACAATTAATCTAAAAACGTCAAGTACAAATAATTACCATATAACCTAGAATCGGAAATCATACGATGATTTCTTAATATCGAAACTTAGTTGTAACCAACAAATGGTTAACGAGAAACTTAAACTTGTCGACAACCGACCAAGTTCAATATGTTCTGCAGTTTACTATAAACCCACAACATTTTACAAGTAAAAAGCGGCACATAAGGAAAAGCTCGTAACAAAGCTTCTAGAGCTATACAAAATAAATCTCATGGGGGGGGGGGGGGGGGGGGGGGGGGGGGGGGGGGGGGGGAAACTCTTCAAAAAGCACAGCGAAAGAAGTAGATCATACTCAGGGTCAAATTTAGGCGACCCATTTGTCCTGATTCCTTGCTAACAAATCAAACAATTTGACGCCTATACAGGAACAACAGTTTTGGTTGCAAACATCCCCAAACAAAAAAATAATGTTTCTCTGCCATAAGTTTAAAACAAAACCCTTGTGATGCCACACATCTTCAAGCCCGCGAAAATTTCAAGCACGAAATGTGGCATAAGAAAGAAAAACTCAACCTTCGATACGGCGAGACGTCGCTGACACTCGAAGAACTTTTTTAGTCAAAACTTTCCAAAACAGAATGCTTACCTTAAAAACAGTCCATCCACGACTAGAAAACACACACACCTTCTTAAACACGTATCCTTCACGATGATTCAAAAACGGTAATATCTACCAATAATTTGTTTCTGATCACAACAAACTCTCAAAGTCCTAAACAGACTAAGCCATCTCATAGAGATAGCTCTCGAACACACACAAGGGTAATAGCGCTATAAAAGCAATATGAAATTTTAGTCAGCATTTTTGGGAGACTTAAAAATTGTCCCCGAAGAGCTGCTCGATTCCTACCATACAAGTCGCATAAGCCGATAACATATCGCGGACTTTAAAGCGGGATGGAATCAGGTGAAGGAGACACGTGAAACGTAAGCCGAAGTAGTCGTCGCACCCCGTAAAACCGTGATTAGACCTAGGTCTTACCCTAAACCCAGCACACTGGTCTCTAACATCTCTAGGCATAATATCAAACACCCTGAAAACGAGATCCTAAAATTTGTCTCTTGGCTAATATTCAAACGTCTTCAGAAATCCAACAGGTTTACACTCTTCACAAAAGTCTCGACAGACCACGAATATAGCAGTTCACCCAGAGTTAGATTATGAGATGACAACTCATACTCTTCCCTCTGCATTCACACGAATACAAAAGCGCTCTTAAACGCGAAACACAATTTATTTTTAAAAAAGGTCGCAAAGTGGCTGGGATCCGAAGCCACACGCTATTGGTCCCGAAAACTCAAATACGGCCACACTCAGCCAAAGTAAGCGGCCTACAAGGCTAATCTCATGGATGGCAAAGATCCAATATACAATGCCATCGGCAGAAACATGCCGATAATCTCTACATGACACACAACTAAACCATAAAGGTCTCACTGGAAAACAGGCGGTAAGAACCTTATCTCGAGAATGAACTACGAAAGGCTTTATCCTTTTACAAGGGTACGTAGGAAGCCTTCACAAGGTGCAGCCCCAATCCTACTGCATTTGCTCTTAGAGGAATAAGTAGACCATTTTCAACGGACCTCTTCAACCATTGATTCCGCCTAACTTACCAAACATGCCAAACCGCTCGATAGAACCTCACGATTCCAACGAGATGGGGGGCTAACTGTTGGGGTTAAAATCGTTCACTATAGAATCAATGCTAGAAAACTCCCGAGAAATATTTCTTATCTAAAAAAGAAGTATAAACCCAGGACAAAAGCTTCATGTAATTTAAAAGACAGAATTTATACGACAAGTTCTCGGATAGGATGGTCTGATCCAAACAAACAACTTTCAGGAAACAAATGATTGTTGTGGTCAACAACGGTTATCTCGAAATTAATGTTTGAATTGCGTTACTTTACGAAAGCTTTATCAACACAATCTCGATGAAAGGTCCCGAACAAAGGACTCAAGATAAATGGGTACACGGGATGCGCGACATCAAACTCGCCAAGCGAGCAATTTGGACCGAACATGGATCAGACATTATGCATTCCGATTGAACCTCAGCGGATCCACCCCTCGTTTTTTCTCGATCGGGATTACCACGAGACTTTACGATAAAAATCACGAAGACTCATTTTCCTGAATGAAGTTCATGGTTATCATATGCAACGGTTAAATTAACACCACAGTTTTCTAAACAATACGAGAAGTGTGAACTTCCTTGTTAAATCGAACTCCTATCATAAAACGTTATTTCAAAGAAATTCTGAAAACGTTTCAGTCGAAATACGGCCCAAAGATGCCTAGAACGTGGCTAAAGACCCACTTGCGATCTCATACAAAATTAAGCCCAACAATGTTATGATTGTGTATATTCATATCTCACAAAATTGGAAGATAAATATCAAGTTTCCAAGATAATGATAAAGATCGAGGTAAAAAGAAATAATTCCACGAAGCGATAAACTTGACCTAGGGGCAAAAAAGGATAGGGGAACCGACCCAGAATGCATATATAAGGGGAACTGAAGCTAAAGGCGCAGGGATCCGAAGATTTACACCCACATAAACTCTATTAGCTTATAAGAACTTAGAACTTCGGTGGCTAGAAGGAGAGAGTTATACTCAGACGTTTCTCCATCATTGTTCGACGATTCTGGTTTCCTTAGACTCTACAACTCATTTCACTTAGAAAGCGTAAGCTTTATTCTCGACAAGGTCGTTTTCTATGACTGGCACTCAATTACCAGACAAACTTGCTCCGGAATTTCGATCTCTTGGTCCACTCTTTTAATTGAACTATGTTTGGCTTAATCCCGAAAGGGTTACGTTGGCAGCCTTTCAAAGTTTCAGTCCGAAATCAATCAAAACCTTTTCTCATATCTTTTTCGTCTTTTGTTATCGAGCTGCGACTAAACTAGGTTTAAGGTGTTTGGTTGCTGGAACAAGGTAACTCGGTAACAGATCTTGCGGCCGAAGCTTTGATAATCCTTTGTAATGATCGCAACGCTCTTACGCGGATTTGAAATAAGATCTACTTTTTCTATAGATTCGTTTTTTATCTTTTCTTACTTTTGGCATTTATTTGAATACTTGTCGTTGGCTTTGTAGAGAATCCGGGACCTCAAGGAGAGTTAGGGTTTATTGACTTTCCTTAGTTTACGGAAATCGACGGTGTGATTTTTGGTTCCCACATAGGTCGGCATTTAAAAAAGCATTATGGCATCAACATAGGTCGGCATTTAAAAAACCATTAAGAAAACGAACTGTATTCATTTTAGCCGCATGAGCAAAATTATCTTTTTCGTCAGCGCCTTTTTTTTGTCTATTTCCAAGTGCAACAATCTGTGCTTTAGGGCATTCAATAGTGCCATCAGAGTTGTATTTGTTGGATTATAACCATTTTGATACGACCTACGATAGGTGTATACCGTCCGAATATCTTGAAGATTCTGGGATGGCACGATAATTACTAAGACTCGTGTGTTGAGAGGGGTTTGTAGACGTGGATTGACGGATTCAAGACTTTTAGGTCTTGAACAAGAGATGGTTCTTCACACAAGGTTGATGGATACCTTGAGTTGTTTGCGTCAGCTACCTTACGAGTGTAACCTTGTATGTTTGGTTCCTGCTGGACTTCATGTAAGCAGGAGAGTCTTCTCCTTGGGTGAATGAGATGGAATGCTTGATAGTTGAACACAAAGGAAGGTTTGCTCGTGAGAGACTTTGTTGCTGTAAAGCGTTTTTGATTAAAAAGTGAGGTGCTTGCCTAAGCGGCTGGCAAGTCCCTAAAATAGGGAACTACAAAAGCCCTAACCGACTCTAAGGATAAATCCAACCCCTAGTGGGTTTATGAAAAGATAAACCAACCCCTAGTGGGTTTATGAAAAGATAAACCCAACTCCTAGTTGGTTTAAGAAATCTAAATCCTAATGCTAATGAGTTTTCACCCGAAATTATTCTAAGTGTTGAACAACCAGAAGGTTGTAACAAGCACTTGACACCATCTTCTTGCCATGGAACAACTCGTCTTCCTCTTGCACAAACTTGATCGACATAAATAAAGATTCATTTAACGCTCTAGTCTAGGCTCGAGTTAGGGGACCTCCTTGATCCACAAGTGGGTCTTCATTGAACTCATCCATGTCGATCGAGGACTGGAATGATCCAACTCCACCTTGAACTCGTCCCAAAATGTCTTCCTTTTGTTCCCGAGATTCCTCAGCTTCAGTTGGTCGACAAAGGTAGTGTTCTTCATGATTTTCGTCTTCACTTGGTCCATTTGGTTCATTGACAAGTTCCACTCGGCCGCTTGCATCCTCCTGATTTGGCCACTCATCCGTGTCCGAGCTATGATCTCCATCCTCGTCCATGTCTTTAGCCGTTGAGCTACGTGCAGCCGCAGTAACCCCTCCTTTAAAAGGATTTGACCTCAAATCCAGTTCATCTGCAACAGAAGGAGATATGTCAGAAACATTGAAGGAAGGACTAATGGCATACTTACCCTGTAGATCAATTTTGTATGCACTGTTGCCAATCCATTCACGCACTTTGAACGGTCCATCCTTGCGTGGTAAAAGCTTGGATTTCTGTTTGACTGGAAACCTTTACTTCCTCATATGGATCCACACATCATCCCATGGTGCGAGAATGAGCTCCTTGCGCCCTTTGTTGGCTTTTCGTGCGTACACTTTTGTTCGTTCCTCTATGTTTCTCCGAACCTGTTCATGCAAAGACTGAACAAACTCGGCCTTTCGTCGTCCATCAAGGTTAGTTTGATCCTTTAAAGGTAACATGATCATATCTAATGGAGACAAAGGGTTGAATTCATAGAGAATCTGAAAAACAGATAGCTTGGTTGCCGAATGCCTAGAATGATTATAAGGAAATTCCACATGTGGTAAGCAATCTTCCCAAGACTTAATATTTTTTTTTACAAATGCACGTAGGAAAGCAGACAATATCCTATTTACTACTTCAGTTTACCCATCAGTTTGTGGGTGACAAGTTGTTGAAAAGAGCAATTTAGTACCTAACTTACCCCACAATGTTCTCCAGAAGTGACTAAGAAAATTAGTGTCCCTGTCTAAAACTATGGTCCTAGGTATTCCATGCAACCTAACAACTTCTCTAAAGAACAATTCGGCCACTACAGTAGCATCATCAGTCATATGACAAGCAATGAAATGTGCCATATTAGAGAACCTATCAACGACCACAAATATACTATCCCTTCCTTTCCTAGTCCTAGGCAGCCCAAATACAAAGTCCATAGATATATCTATCCAAGGTGCAATGGGAACAGGTAAAGGAGTATACATACTGTGTGGTTGGACTTGAGAGTTGGACTGCTTGCAGACCACACACCGCCCACACACTCTTTCGACATCCATCCTCATATTTGGCAAAGAGAAGTGTTGAAGTAAAGAACTCATGGTCTTGGCCACACCGAAATTTCCCATAAGTCCTCCCCCATTAGCTTTCCTCACAAACATCTCTCTTAAGGAACATGATGGCACACAAAGACGGTTGTTGTGGAAGAGATACCCATCCATCTGGTAGAATTTGTCACTGGCCTGCCTTCAGAGTAGCTTGGTAAGTGTATTTGAAATCAGGATCTTGCGCATAGTAGGCTTTGATTTGCTCAAACCCCAACAACTTTGCATCCATGGTCGAGAGTAGAGTATACCTTCGTGATAAGGAATCGGCCACTACATTCTCCTTACCTTGTTTATACTTAATGACATAAGGGAAGGTTTCAATGAATTCCATCCACCGAGCATGTCTCTTATTCAGCTTCTGTTGAACCTTTAGATGTTCAAATGATTCATGATCCGTATGGATCACAAATTCCCTTGGCCACCAGTAGTGTTGCCAGGTTTGTAGGGCCCTAACCAACTCATACAACTCCTTATCATACGTTGGATAATTCAGCATGGCCCCTCTAAGTTTCTCACTGAAGTAAGCAATCGACCTCTTCTCTTGTCAATACTGACCCAATCCCCGATCCAGAAGTATCACATTCAATCTCAAAGGTCTTGAGGAAGTTTGGTAATACCAGCAAGGGAGCATTGGTCAGCCTGGCCCTGAGTGTCTTGAAGGCATGGTCCTGTTCTTTTGTCCAGGTAAACCCCACACTTTTCTTGATAACCTCAGTCAAAGGAGCTGCTATTGAACTGAAGTCCTTCACAAACCGCCTATAGAACCCTGCGAGGCCGTGGAAACTCCTCACTTCACCCACGATTTTTGGGACTGGCCACTCCTTGATTGCTCACACTTTTTCTTCGTCCAATTGGATTCCCTTTGAGGTTACCACAAATCCAAGGAAGACAAGGATGCCCGTTACAAAGGAACACTTTTTGTAATTGGCAAACAAGGACTACTTCTTTAGAATATTGAGGACCTTTGGCAGATGGTCGACATGTTCCTCCATGGTCCGGCTGTAAATCAGGATGTCATCGAAGTAGACGACCACAAATATCCTGTGTAAAGGTCCTTAGGACATGGTTCATGAACGTCATGAATGTACTAGGTGTGTTGGTTAACTCAAAAGGCATGACTAGCAATTCGTATAGACCATGCTTGGTGTTAAACGCAGTCTTCCATTCATCTTCTTCTTTCATCCGGATTTGGTGGTATCTACTCTTCAAATCTATTTTGGAAAAGATGCAAGACCCATGTAACTCGTCTAGCATATCTTCCAAGTGTGGAATGGGATGGCGATATTTCACAGTGATATTGTTGATGGCTCGACAGTCCACACACATACGCCAACTACCATCATTTTGGGTACAAGAAGAACAGTGACAACACATGGACTAATGCTTTCCCAATGTGTCCCTTTTCCAGAAGTTCATCCACTTGTCTTTGGAGTTCCTTAATTTCATTAGGATTTGTCCTATAAGCTGGACGGTTGGAAAGAGAATCTCCAGGACAAATCAATTTGATGCTCTATGCCTCTGATGGGTGGTAATCCCCCTGGACTATCTCCTAGAAACACATCCAAGTATTCCTGTAATAGACCTCAATTTCCCTTGGTATGACCGAGTATTGGTTAGAAGTTGAAGCTAACATATCCCTGAAGATTAGTAGTACCAAGGTTTTCTGGTCGAATGCAGCTTGCTTTAAATCAAAATGAGTAGCAAGACAACTTAAACCTTTTCCCTTAGCATCCAGACTGGTTGCCTTGTTCCAGCTGCTTTGCTCGCCTCTTTCCTTTTCCTTAGCTGCATCTGATCCTTGTGTACCTCTTGTGGTGTTAACAGATCCAACACGATCTGCTTATTGTTGTGCACAAATGAGTGCCTGTTAGTATAACCATCGTGGATAGCTTTCTTGTCATACTACCAAGGCCGTCCAAGAAGAATATGGCTAGCCTCCATTGGCACTACGTCACATTGGACCGTGTCTTGGTACTGTCCAATGGTGAAGGGAACAAAAACCTGCTTAGTTACGCGCACTTCTCCTTCTTCGCTTAACCACTGGAGTACATATGGTCGAGGATTCGCTTGTGGAACTAGGCCAAGTTTTTTGAACAGCACTTCACTAGCTGCATTGGTGCAACTGCCTCCGTCTATGATCAGGCTAATACCTTATCTTGGACCATAAAACTTGTGTGAATCAAGTTTTCACGTTGCTCCTGAGCTTCTGGCTTGGTTTGAGTATTTAGAAGACGTCGGGTAACGAGTAACTCCCCATGAGTTGGGTAGTTCACAGTCTCTTCTTCTTCATCCTCCTTGTGTTCTTCATTATCAGGAACAGCATCTCCACTTCCCAAGACTAGCATGGTTTTCTTGTTGATGCACTTACTAGCGTTGTGCCCAATGACTTGGAACTTGAAACACCTAATGTTTCTGGTCCGGTTTTTTGGTGCTGGACTCTTCCCTTGTCGTCCTGAGTTGAGTTCATTGGGCGAGATCTTCTCTAGGATTATTGAACGTCTTGTATTCTTAGGATAGGTGGATTTCGGCGAGGAACCAAGCTGGTTCCTTCCCACTCCCCTTCTTTTGTTTTGCTGTTCAATCAGGGTCGCCTTGTGAAGTATCTCTTTTATGTTATCATACTCTTGCATCTCCAATCGGTCCTGAATAGCTCGGTTTAGTCCCCCTTGGAAACGAGCCATAGTGGCTTCCTCTGACTCCTGGACCTCGGCCTGATCATGAGACTGTCCATTTCTTGATGGTAGTCTTCCACATTTTTAGACCCTTGAGTTAGTCTCCTAAGCCATTGGTGCAGCTCTCTGTGGTAATGCGTTGGGACAAACCGTTTTCTCGTAACTTCCTTCATCTCGTGCCATGAAGTTACTTGGTTTTGCCATTGTCTATCCTTATGTTGTACACTTGTTCCCACCAGTTGATAGCATAACTTCGAACTCGGTAGCTGCTAACTCACTTTCCTCTCCTCAGCTGAGAAGTTTTGACACATTGACGACAAGTTCTCACCTTCTTCTCTCATCATTCGAGCGTAGCGTCTAGCATATATTATTTCCCTAAGAAGGGTGGATCCGTAGTTTGAGATGGCAAAGCTTTTCCAATCAGCCTGCGGTCGTCTTTGTCGGGTCTAAATAAGCCGTTCCTCGCTTCCTTGTCAGCTTGATCAATCAACACAAATCAGCACAACTCACCAGCACGAAGTGACACATTCCCAGTTACTGCCATTGCTCTACAACTGCAACATTAGCAACCTCAGGTCGGAATTATTTTAGCATCATTTTTACAGCATGGTTTTGAATTCTCCTCTACTCAGATCGCTAGCATAGCCTCAACTGTAGTTGGTGTGAGGAGTATGCGTTGTGGGGCTGTCTGCGAGCAGTGGTAATCGGCCCCATCGTCATGAGTTAGCGTCCGCCATACTATCCTGAAAAGAAAGTTAAAACAGTAAAGACAACAACAGATACTCTCTTCTCCTCTCTCCTATCTTTTCATAGATGCTCCACACGGCAATCCTTTCCTTCTAGGGTTCAACACACTGAGCAAGATTCCAATACACCTAAAGATTATAGAAAACCGTAAACTCCCTTGTGACACAAGAATAGAAAGACCTTGCAAGATTTTTGGCGTCAGGATCGCTTGTAACGCAACCAGACTGGATTTCTCCTCAGTCT
>CAJHQP010006287.1:0-39321 GCA_905132765.1 Moricandia arvensis | reverse complement strand
GGTTTTGAATTAAAGTGTGTGAATAATTTGTTCATCAATTAAAGTTCAAAAAAAATAAAATAATATTTTGTTCATCAGAAGGCATTTTTTTCCTTAAAGCCAAGAAAATAGATCAAACAGTAAGTTTAGAATAGTCTGCATAATGTCTTGGGAAGGAACCTTCAAGCTTAGAGCAGGATTAACAGGAGTCTTTTAAGGTGGAACGTTCTTAATTTTCTAAGAGAGTTCTTAGCTTTAATAAGAAAAAGCTAAGAACCGTCTCTTAAATAAGAATCATAAGAGCCGTCTCTAGCAGGAAAACATGCAAAAAAAAAAAAAAAAATAAAAAGAAAAATTTTTCGTTAAGACATCACCTTAAGAGACCCGTTAATCATCGCCTAAGTTTCCTCAAAGGAGCATAACGGTCTTCATGAAGTGCCTATAAGGATGGAACATTCCACATCAGAAAAACCTTAACTAAAAAGGAAACATTACTGAGAATTAAACTGGAGCATTCTCATGCACTATCTTTCATTCACCCAACCAAAAATTCATGAATCAAAACCGAAACCAAACAAAACATAATAGAGATAAAGTATCCACATTGAGAATCAATGAAATATTAAGTTATAATATATAAGGAAAAAAATTATATATATATAATATAAAAGTTATAACCAATCCAATTATCATCTAAATTGAAAACTATAATAAATTTCGAATTTAATATGGTATTAGAGTCCACGTCATAAAATCCTAAAATCTCTAATTAATTACTCTATCCCACCGGATATAAATTCATCCTAATCTTTTGACTGTCGTATAACTGTCGTACAGATTTGTTACACCAAATAATAAATGTTTAAAGTTTCGAGATTTTTGTCTAATAAGAAAACCATCATCTCGAGGAGATGGACATTAAAAATAAAGTATTCACATCAGAAATTAAGAACATTAGATAGGATCCGATCCATTTATCACCTGAAAGTTCGTAATAAATCTGAATTAAAAGAAAAACACTGTTGCAAGAAACCGCGTTTGCAAGTTTCCCAAGACTGCTTCAAAACTAGGACTGTTCTTGGCTCGATTGAAGAGCAAACCACGGGTAATGTTTGGGCGACGATTCATTTCATATCAAACCAAAAAAATAATATCGAACATAAAGTAGTCCTTTAAGTAAAAAGTCTCCTTTTTTTACACTACCCATCCCCTTTGAATTCTGGCTCTTATTTCAGACATGTAAAATGGACAAACATTAGAAACTAGAAAGTGATCAGTTTTCTCAACATCATGAGTAATGGTAGAGAACGGTTTAGTCATGTCAGGTCGGGATTAAATATTGGCATAATGTCGGCATAAGATTTATAACGCACGTAAAAATCATCTCTAATTTAAAATGTGTTTTCACTTGAACTAAAAAGATGTAAGAAAAAAATTAAAACATGTACAATTTCAAATTAAGTCCATAACTATAGTAAAATGCATATTTATAAGCGTGTTGACTAGTATTCAGTTTCAAATCAAATAATGTGCATATATTTAGTTAAGACACTTTGTATATATATAGCAGAGCGCATATGTAGAATTAAAAATATAGATTTAGACGTCATGCCTGTTGTCGCTGTCTCCCTGAGTCATGGATGCATGCTGCATGCAAGTGAATTACATATAAAGCTTGTTAGTTAAAGGAAAATATTCCGATATAATAGTAGATGCGAGTTTTCTATTTTGCTTCAAACAGAAACACAATACAAAAATGAAAACATAGCTGTAAAGGTGTTTCACTGGCTACCATTTCTTGTTTCATCATGCTAATCCCCCAAAAGTCAAAGTTCCTAATCTATTGTAGCAAAGTGATTCCCCCCAAACTTGCATGTACCGTACATATAATTAAATGTATATCACATTTGTCCATACCCTTAATTTATATTACTAGAAATGCATAAGTGGAATAAACTCTCTTAAAAAAAAAAACTTGGAATCTAAAATCCTTTTTAACAGTTTTGTTACATATTATGCATGGAAAACTAGCTAGTGAATATGAGTTGACTTTAACGGTAAAATTGTTTACCTATCGCACTAAGTTATGCTTTTTCTCTCTTTTCATTCAAAATCAATTGAATTTACAATACTTCCAACAAAGAAAAATATCTTTACGGATCATTAAATGGACTGTAATAAGTTCATCGATATACTGTGTATGTTTAAACATATATATAATTTTTGATGATAATTATGATTAGGCAAAATAAAAATATTATATTATCATATATAATAATTCTATTTAACAAACCATTTCGAATTCAAATTGAATCCAAAACCCAAATTGATGCTCACTAATATCATATTTTATTCAAACTTAAAAATTACATCACGATCTTAGAGTATTTCCCAATATACATTTCTTATTTTCTAAAAATAGAAACTCTATTATAGGAGTGGTTTTGTTTTAATCGTAACTCTATAATAGAGTTCCTCTAGTTTGGAGAAAGGTTTACCTTTGTTTAAATCTAGAGACGAAAATGCAATTATCTATATTTTTCCTTAAAAATAGAGGTTCTTTATTATAAACACATACAATGAAACAAATCTATAAAAAAAAAATTCATTTTAGCTGAAGAAATATATAAGAGAGAATATAAAAATGGGTCGGATATGATATTTTTATATATATGTACCTCACTGGTCAAGATTATTTATGGTAGCACTAGTTAACTATAATTTAGTTGAGTCTCAATGCATTGCAATGGTATTGATAATCCCTAAAAACATTATTTGACAATTGATTTTTCATATGCTATTACCACAGTCATTCTTCAAACTTACACAACTATGTTGATTTTTATTTTTGGTAAATAATTTAAATATGTAAAACTCATGTACCATAATTAAACTAATATATTAATAACATTAAAATATAATAACATAAAATAGAATTATTTACAAATTTCAAAATATTATTTTACTATAATTTATAATTAGACATGTTTATACTAAACAAAATTTACAATTTCTATATAATTTTTCAAAAATTATAATTTTAATCAATATCATTATTTTCTTTTGATATCTACAAATTTAGGAAATTCTGTTTAGTTTTACTGGTAATTATATACAATTTTATACAAGCTCATTTTAATATCTTACTCCAAAGATAATGAAATCCTATCTAGATTATAATTTAAATATATACATATTTATCTTAAATATAAATTAAAATTATTATTAAATTTATTTTATGTTAACTAAATAAATATATATTAAATTTATATAAATACAAAAATTGATGACAGAAAATAAATATAAGACAATCTAAAATATTAACAAAAAGTTATTTTAAATTGATTTAACTTTAAAAAATATCTAGTGCATTGAAAACAGTTATTCTTATTATACATGAGACTCTATTTATAATCTCAGTTAAAATGTGAAAGGTTTTACCTATAGCTTAAGCATATTTACTATTAGAGACCTATTTGCGATCAATAAAAGAACTTGAAGCATGTATAGAATATAATGTTGGTTTGTTATGGATATAAATTCAAGTCAAGGTGTTAATATTTTTATAGTTTAGCATCCATAGAAATGGGAACGCTTATTTTAAAAGATTACAAAGCCCCAACTTGATAATTAAAAAACCCTACATATGTATCTATATAAAGCACATCAGAGTACTTGAACAACATCACAAAACTATCAAATCCTAGAGAACACACCAACTGAAAAGAAAAGAAACACATTTTAATCTTATTTGTTAGGTTTGGCAATGGATCTAGCCAAACACACAAGAGTTCAGATATTGGGATGCATACTCCTTGCATCACTTGCACTAACAATGGCTGATACACCACCGGGCATAGCCAAAAACCCAAGCCATGCAACATGTAAGATCAAGAAGTACAAACATTGCTACAACTTGGAACATGTCTGTCCCAAGTTCTGCCCTGACTCTTGCCACGTTGAATGTGCTTCTTGCAAACCATATGTGGCCCTCCTTCCCCTGGTGATGATGGTGGCGACGACAAAGGTGGCAATGAACATGGTGGTGATGACGGTGGATACACTCCCCCAGCTCCAGTTCCACCTATACCTTCCGTGCCAAGACCTACTCACCAGATATTTGCACCACCGCCTCCAACTCTACACAGCGGTGCCAAGTCCCACTCCGCCAGTTTCACCACCACCTCCGGACTCCTACACCAGCCGTGGCAAGCCCTACTCCCCAGTTTCACCACCACCTCCTACTCCAACCGTCCCAAACTCCTCCCACACCGGCCGTGCCAAGTCCTCCTGGTACTCCTCCCGCCCCAGTCCCTCCATATTCTCCACCAGTGACTCCTACACCTTCTGTTCCAACACCTCCTGGCTCTACTCCTCCTTCCGTCCCTCCCGTCCTCTCCTACATCCAACCCCACCATCAGATGGAGAGGCAGGAGCAGGAATCAGAAGAGCCAGGTGTAAGAAGCATGGTTCTCCTTGTTACGGAGTGAGTATTCTTGCCCGCCGCTTGTCCCCGTTCTTGTGAAGTTGACTGCGTTACTTGCAAACCTATTTGCAGTATGTCCTCAATCATTTACATGCAAATTCTCATTAATTCCTTGTTATTCAATTACTAAACACATACTATAATTAATGATTTACACGTTGTGATGCAGATTGTGACAAGCCAGGATCTGTTTGTCAGACCCACGCTTCATAGGAGGAGATGGTCTCACCTTTTACTTCCACGGCAAGAAAGACTCTAACTTCTGCCTCATCTCCGATTCTAACCTTCACATCAACGCACACTTCATCGGTAAACGCAGGCCTGGTATGGCACGTGACTTCACATGGTCAGTCCATTGCTATCCTCTTCGGCACTCACCGTTTCTACGTCGGAGCCCTCAAGACCTCCACGTGGGACGATGCCGTTGACCGGATCTCCGCCTCTTTTGATGGACATGCTATATCACTTCCTCAGCTAGATGGTGCCACGTGGACTTCTTCCACTGGAGTATACCCTCAGGTCTCGGTCAAGCGTGTCAACGCTGACACTAACAACCTAGAGGTACGATAAGCAAAAATCAACTTTTGTTATTCATATATAATATATAAACTATTTGTAGTATTGACATTTTCTGACTTAGGATTCCTGTATTGTTAGTAATCAGTAATAATACGTTGGTCATAATACGATATATTCAGGTTGAAGTAGAGGCATGCTTAAGATCACAGCAAGAGTGGTGCCAATAACAATGGAAGATCAAGAATTCATGGTTACAACGTAACGGAAGACGACTGTCTTGCTCATCTGGACCTAGGCTTTAAGTTTCAAGATCTTAGCGACAAGGTAGATGGTGTTTTGGACAAACGTATAGGTCTAACTACGTAAGCCGAGTCAAGATCGGAGTACACATGCCTGTGATGGGTGGTGACAGGGAATTCCAGACCACCGACTTTTTGCACCTGACTGCTCAGCCGCAAGGTTCACCGGTAACAGAGGAAGCAACGGTGATAGGGCATAATGGAGCTCCCTGAGATGAGTTGTGCAGTGGCGTAGGTGGCAAGGAGTGTCTGCAAGAGATAGACGTTCCTTTGCTCCAAAACTTTATAGTATTACTACAATCCACTATACAATATGGTAAGTGGTAACTATAATACGATAACTAATTATAATTTGTTGTAACAAGGTTTTTTCTCTACCTGTTTATGAGGTATAATATATTGCTTCGTACAATAATATCATGGAGAAAAGGAAAATGTAATTTATTATTCTTGAACTGAATGAATTTATGAATTTATATTCATCTCTTCCTTTTGGCGTTTGAATAACTAAATAATTAATGTGTAGTCAAAATAAAATTAAATGATGTGAGAAAATTTGTAAAATATGATCATGATAACAAAAGAAAAGTTGTAAAATAAATTAGATAATTGCCAAGTAAAAAATACATCATCTTTTGGATCATCTGAGTTTTAAATTAGTTTATATTGACTATCTCGAATATTGTTAGCTTAATTATTAATCTTACACTCCAACATATAGAAGTGATTCTCCCATAAAGATGGAAAACATATACATTAATCAAATTATTTCTCCCATAACGGAAGACATTCTCTCTTGATTTTTTTTTTTAACTAAGGCTGTAGTAGTTTAATCAAGATATTAGTGGCATTCACATCTCTCATTTCCACAAAATCAGAATGGCACTCGAATCCATTTACTGGATTTCACTTGACTGTTTACGGCTCCAGTGCGATCAACTTACTACAGTTTTCAGCAAACTCCAGTTAAAATAATAGCATTGGTTATAGTCTAATTGACAATGTGTTATCATTCCTAGCGAAGAAAACTAGAAATTTCACAAGATAGTAAAACATAATTCGTTAATTCAAGTTTACTCATAGGCTAAGGGGGTTTATTGGTTTCCCGCTACCCACCCGTAAACGCAGCTTTTGCGATGGTAGGTGGTCGGTTGTTAGCGTTTTGTAACAATCATAGAAAATGCTACAAATCGTTTCAAATTGCTTTAAACCGCTGTAGACCTCTAAAACTCAAAAGTTGGTTCCAGCTAGCGTTTGCGGCTGCAGGAGAGTTAATTTTTTTTTTTTCAAAAAAACTATATAAATAAAAATAAAAATAATCAATTAAATTTTAAACTTAATAATAAAATACCACAATATATACATTATATTGTAATTTATACTAGCCTTTGATCCGCGCGTCCGCGCGGGGTATTATTTTTTTGAATGTTTAATATTTTAACCAATTTGTGTGATATAATTGTATATATGACTTGAACTTAATATTCAATATCCGTTATCCGATTCGGGATCCCATCCGCTTCGAGAAACGGATATTCATGGATCATGATAGTGATTTTTGTGAATGTCTAATATTTTGACCAATAATTGTATATATGACTTGAACTTAATATTCAATATCCGTTATCCGATTCGGGATCCCATCCGCTTCGAAAAACTGATTCAGGGATCATGATAGTGATTTTACGGATTGATTGATCCAAGTACAAATTCGGATTGTAAAATTTTAGGTTTGGATATCGAATCCAAATATTAAATATTTAAAATTTATTATAGTTATCTATGTATATTATATATAATTTTATATAAAATAACTAAAATTTTAATTTTATTAAATTTTAATGATTTTAAGCTTTTTTAAATAGACTAAATAGATGGTTAATAGTTAATTTTTAATTAAAAAAACATGTCCGGATATCAGCGTGTATTCGGATTTTAGTCTGAATATCATAACCCCAAATATCCGTATCCGGATAACAATTTTATGAATCCGACGAATGGCATATCCGAATCCGTATATCCTAAAATACCCCAGATATTCAATCTGTCATAGACCTAACTGTTTATATCTATTATATGGTGATTAAATTTTTTAAATTTGTAAATTACATAAGTTATTCTTATTAGACATATATCATACAAATGATAATATATTATATTTGTTTGTACATATAACCATTTATAATGAATATTAATATGTATTTTAGTCATTAAATTGTTATGGAAAGTTACATGATTTTGTTATTGTAAATGAATAAGTTCATATTATAATCCAAAATTATTAACATTGTTATCTTTTTTATAGTTCAAAATATAGTTGTTAGCTTATATGAATATGAATAAAAACTAAAACTAATTTAATGCTATATATATGTATAATTATGTTTTTATTATAAAATTTGGAAAACACATATACATTTTTTTATGAAGTCTTCAATTTATTTTGGCAAGATTGTTAATGGGCTAGCCCCCACATTTATTTTTTTCTTGTTAAGAATCAATGTTTAGGTGTTTGGATACATGGATAATATCAGTGGCATTCTTCGTAAATATTAGGTAAAAATAAGGGTTATTTCATATTTGTACTTCAGTTTTAATAGATTAGATTATAAAATTTGAAGAAAAATATTTCTATAATTTTAAATAATTTAATAGTATAATTTAATAAATAATTTTTTTATATTTATTATAATTATATGATTTTTAATATTACTATAATTATATAAATATAAATATTGTGAATTTATTATCTAACCACTGCTGCATTTAATAGTTAACCAGTCATAAATATCCCGCAAACGTAACAATTTTTAACCGTTTTACCAGTCGTCTAAATCTCTTAATAACGCATAAAACCGCAACCGTCCGCATCCACAAACGCCCGTAATCGCAAACGCAACCGATGCGGTTACACCAGTCAATTGGATTGAGTTCAAAAGTTGTAAAATAATTTTTATATTCTACTAGCAAAATATTATTGTTTTGCTTGATTATTAAATTCTTAGTAACTTTGGTTACACTCCAACATAATGCGCGACCACCGACCATTGATTTTCTCATAAACATGGAAACATACATAATCAAATCATTTTCTCTCATAAAGCGGAAGACTTCTCTTGTGTTTAGTTCCAATTGAATAACTTGTTTTTTTTTCAACTCTAAAAGTCTAAAACCAAGAAAATAAACGATCATGGTTTCTATGTCTTACAATTGCAATACACAACAAGAACCATTTACCTTAGATTTTTAGTAATTAAACCCCTCAACTAAAGATGAATTGTAAAATAAACTTTCACTAAAAATCCTACAAAATAAATCCTTAACTTAGTTCTGTTAACGTATGTTACCCTCCGTCTAAAATTCTATCACGAAAGGTGAAATATGTTAACGGTTTATAAGTTGAGGGTTTATAATCCTAAAAAAATAGTTGAAAGGTTTTCTTACGATTCAACAATAGTTAAGGGTTTTTATCACAAAAACACATTAAATATTTTAAAAGCTTTATTATCATTTATACATTTTTAGAATTGATTTATATACCTTTAAAACTAATTTATAAATATTTATACATTATTTTATCAATTTTATAACCAATTTATAAAGATTCGTAAATATTTAAATTTTTTTATAAAAATTAATAAGGTAATACCAGTCCGGACATTGTATGGGTTGGAGCTAAATTTTTTTCTTATGCCTATAAATTAATAAAATTCATAGAAAACAGGGGAATAAAAAATAAAGCAGAGAGAATATTCGAACCGACCATCCCACATTGTTAATGAACATCCAAAACCAATTTTGCTAAGGGATGTTTTTACGAATATCTCTTAGCAAAATTGGTTGTGGATGTTCATTAAAAATGCAGAGGTCGTTAAGTTCGAATACTTCTCTATACTTTAATTTTTATTCCTATATATTCTATGAATTTTATTAATTTATAGGTCCAAAAAGATTTTAGCTTCCAACCCATACAATATTCGGATCCGCACTAAGCCTTATTAATCATTTGTAAAAATATTAAAATATTTATAAATTGGCTAGAAAATTGATAAAATAATGCATTTAAATTTATAAATTAATTTTAAAAACTTATAACTCAATTTCAAACAATGCATAAATGTGTTTTAGTGATAAAAACCCTCAATTATTGTTGAATCGTAAGAAAACTCCTATAAACCTTCAACTTATAAACCGATAACATATGTCACCCTCTGTGACGGAATTTTAGACGGAAAGTAACATACGTTAACAGAAGTAAAGTTGACGGTTTATTTCATAGGATTTTTAGTTGAGAGGTTATTTTACGATTCATCTTTAGTTGGAGGGGTTTAATTAATAAAAACTCTTTACTTTATTGGTAGACCACGAATTGTTTTATGCAATGTTCAAGAAATCGCTAGGCGGTAACTAGGCGCTTTATAGAGGACTAGCGATTAGGCGGATTATTCGGGGCCTAAGCGAGGTCTAGGCGTTAACAAATTATTGATTTATTTTATATATATATGATATTTATATGAAATATTTTAGTTTTTAATAGAAATATAAAATTGTTGTGATAAATTATCAAAATTAGATATGTAAAATAAAAGAAATTAGTAAATTTGTGAATATACTAATATTATTACTTAAATTAACATATTTAAACTAATTTAGATCAATTTTAATTGATTCTGAATAATTTAAATCGACATAAATCGTATAAATTAGATTTTAGAAAAATCGTTTCGGATAAGACCGAGTTGCCACCTAGACCGATTTTTAGAACCTTGGTTTTATGATTCCAAATAAAATAAAAATGTCGGAATACAAATTAAAGACGTAAGCAACTAACGTATAATTTTGTGCAGTCGCCACAAATTAAATAAAAAAAACTGTAAAATCCAACATTCAACAACAAGAAACCACAACACAATGAATGGATTCCATCATCTCATTGATTTAAACACTCCCTTGTTTCTTTTTTATGTACACATCTTTTTTTTTTATCATCATTCTTCAATCGCTTTCAAACTCGTCTTCATCTCCAAATGAGAACACAGATGCATCAGCCGCCATAACCTTGAACTCACTATTCTCTGAGCTTGACACGTTGACAACTGACCCGGTGGGTTTCTCTGTCGCTTCAGCTTTGCTAACAGTTCCTTGCACCGGTTGTGATGATGATCCCTTGTTTCCAGAAATAGACACTTTCTCAGTAGCACGAGTCAGACCAGAGGTTGCATCTGCACTCTGTTTGGCTTCTGGGGTTTGAGAAGAAGCCGATGATTTGGTTTTGGTTGGACCAGTGGAGTCTGCTTCGTTGTCAGAGAACACATCGTCCTTATCAGGGTTCTCTGTTTCTTTCTTAGGTGCTGGAACCGGTGTAACACCCTCTTCATGGGAAGAATTAGCTGCTGAAGTTTCTTCTGGTGCCTTGGATGCTGGTTCAGAGCTAGGTTTAGCAGGGATTGTTGAGTCAATATCAGCAAGAACAACTTCGAGCATAAATCCAGGCGAAGGTAGCTTCCTCTGTATTGGAACAAAAGCCAAACACAAATGTGTAAATATTATTCAAACCAAAGAATTGATGGAGAAGGAGCAGCCCAACTTCGACTTAACACACAAGGTCAACCATTCAGTAAATTACCTTGTCAAACCCATCAAGCTCACTGGTTTTTAGGATCACTCTGTTCTCCATCATTGTCGTGTTTAACCAGCTGAGAAGAAGAATACAGAAAGATTCATGAGAGACATTGAAAGGAATGCTGATGTGATGGATTTGGATAACAACGTGCTAGCTTCCCTAACCAGTAAAAATCTCCTTGACGGTCGTGGAAATGGATTTTGAAGTCCCCAGCTAATTCTGTAAGGACCAGGCTCTCGCGGTAAGGCAAAGACCATAACCCCTTTCTTGGGCGCACTGAACCAAAAGTCTTCTGGCTGCAAAAGCATGAAAAATCCTAAATGATACAGTGCAAATTCACAAAAACCTGATATAGCAATGAAGTAATAACAATGGCTTACCGATAAATCCTTGGTCCGAAGATGCTTTTTCGTCGGTAAAGAGAACACCTGCATATAAGTTTAGAAGAAGATATTAAAGCATGAATAATAGCTTTATAAGTTGTCATGAACCAATGATCGACCAAACTGACCATTGTGATCTGAAACGGTGATGGATGGTCTGATCCAGTAGGGACACCTGTGAAGCCGGAATCCCCTAAGCCATACACCTAAATAAAAAGGAATTGTACGATGTCAATACTCAACTGTATGCACCATTGAGGTATATGAATAAGCAGCTTACTTGCGGCCTGGTTTGGTTTTCCCCGTTGAAGTAGGTCAAGATTCGTTCAAAGTATTTCACATATCTCTACACAATAATAATAAACTAGAGTCACTAGTCAGCGGAAAGAGCAAAGAAACGTTTTTTATATATATGTGGTTTAATTATATACATTGCAAATATTAAACTTACAATTTGGCTTGGGTAGCACAAGCCCTTTTCCATCCACACATCGTTTCTGATTGTAGAAGTCCATGCATTCTTCTGCAGTCGGGAAAAACTATACAAGAAAGGAAACATGATTAGTTCCCTTTGTTAGACTATGTTTCATACAATGTTACGATAAATGCTTTACCTTCAGATACAGAAGAAGACTACATATCATAAGCCCTGTCCTGGCCATTCCCGCCTTGCACGTGAACTACCACAACATTCTCTTATGTCCCTCCTTCAACCACGAATATGCACTTTGGCAAAATGAGGTAATCAAATGGATTGGCGGGCAATTGTGATCATCAAAAGGGAAACTGGCCACCTGGAGGCAAAATTAATAGTGCCAAAAAGATGTTTAGGGACATTAAACTGGCAAAAGAAGCAGGGGCTAACAAGTTTACCATTGTGCCTGCAAAATCTTGAATATAGCTAGCAACCTAGAATTAGAAACATAAATCATTTGGAACAGCAAATTGAGCCACTTCATTGCAGCAGGCTTCTTTTACATGAATAGTCCAGGTAAGAAATAAGCAGATTGTCACAATCTTGTACAGAACCATTTTTAGTCTAACTGTTCCATAACTACCTCGGAGTTAAAGTAACTTAAAATAGTACAGTGGGTGATCTATGGAGCTATTTGACTAAGGTTATATTACTCAAGGAAATTGTACGTTGATCAAATGCCAAGGAAAAGAGGAAGAAAAGAAGAGATGATATAACATACCTTCCCTTCAAACAATGATACATCATACAACCTCTCTGCAGCAAAGATTGTAAACCTTGTATTTCCCTACAAGAAGAAAGAAATTATAAAAAGCAGCGTGACTACACACTTACAAATTCTCAGAGACACGTTAGCTAAAACATATGAGTACTAAATTTTGAAACAAATTAGTGATACTACCTTGTGTTGAGTTTCAAGAAAGTTAATAACTTCTTCCATCTGGTTGCGGTAGAAACCCTGCATTAATATATTGAACAACTTGAATCTGGCCAGCAAAAACTAAAATAGAGCATATCCAGGGGGAAACGATTACAAGCATACTAATTGACTTACCTCGACATATCCAAAAAAGCCAGAACTCATCATCACCAGCAGGAAACCCCATTGCAATAATATTCTCTGTTATGTAAGTCAGCATCCAAATCAAACCCTCCTTCCTGCACCACAAAGCTCGAGCAAAACAAAACATTTAATTTCAGACAAGGAAGACAGCAAGCATGGAAGTAGCTTAAACTGTATAAGTTAACTCCACCTGGTATCTTCTTTTGTTCTGAGACACAGCATGTCGAGCCTTAACCTGTACTGCCTTGACAGCGTTCTTTGATGTATCAACCAACCTTTCGTAATCGCCCCAATAAAACCAGGTTGTGCAGAAGATTGAAGCTGAAGCTCCATCTGTGGTCTCATCAGGTTGAGGAGATTTAGGAGACAAACGAAGCCCTAACCGCACTTGTAAACTTAGCAAGGCGGACTTTTCAGAGTTATTATCAACATCAGAGGAGGAAGCAAATGGCTGGGGAACTTTCAAGCTTTTGGCCCATGTTGATATCCCAGAGGCAGATAGTTTCGACGCTACATCTTTAGGTGAATCCTCGCTTCCAGATTCTACAGCAGAAGGAGGAGGAGGAGGGTGAGCATCTGATGGTGTTACTACCGTAGCAGGCAGATTTGGTGATTCAGATGACATTGCTTCTTTCAATCTTGGGTCTCAAAAAGAAAACACTAAAGCTTGATTCTAGATTCCAAAAATGTGAATTATCGATATTGCAAATCCTCTTTCTGCATACATCACATAGAGAAAAATTACATGAATGATAATCTAAAAAGTCTAAAAATTTGAGACTTCAACATCAAAATCAAGATCAAATATAGAGGAAAAAAATCTGAATTTGGAGTAACTATTCAAATTATTTGGCCCTAAATCATATATTAATCGAAGTTATAGAACAACGAATTGAATAGACGATCACGAACCAATGAGAAAGCTAAAAACTTAGCAGCATATCGGACCCAGAGCAAATCGAAAAACATCCAAAAAGCAATAGGAGATAGGCAAATACCGCATAGATCGAGAACCAAATCCAGAGAGAAGCAAAAGAAACTGAGGCGAGCGAGGTTTACGGACCCTAGGGCTCGATGATTTTTCAGATTGGGGGAAAACAAACAAACACAGTATTGGATTGGATTGGAGATCCAAAGTCACGTGGGAGTTACGGTCAACAATTAATCACTGCCGTTAGATCTTGTGACCCTTTGGATCTAAATCCAACGTTGCACGTGATCTCTCCCCGACTATTTTTAATTATTAAATTTTATTAATCGATCGATGGACCCGTGAAGACTCTGGCTCGCTTGAAGGGTTACTCTTTTACAAATCTTTTTATTTACTAGAGGTTTACCCCGCGCGAAGGATTATACTTTTAATCGTTTAAATTGATTTTTTTTAGTTTAAATTTTTAATTATACAATTTTTTGAATCATAATTTTTGTGAAATTTTTGGTTATATAGGATATAAGAATATTGAGAATGAAATTGTTACATTTGACTAAGTTATATAATGTCATAACTATAGTTTAATAACATATTATTTTATTTTTGTGTAGTAGATGTATTTTTTATCTTTACGTCATCCACTGTTATATTAATATTATGTTTTTTGGTTTGTTGTGTATTGTGTTACTCGTCCATATATTTTGTAAATTTTTACATGAATTTCTATTGTTGCAATGAGATTATGCTAGTTTTAATATGCATCATTTGTTTGTATTTAATTTACATAATTAATTGGACACAAAAATCTTATATTGATTAACTTATAAAAATTAAAAGTTCACATTTTTATAATATTAGTAGGCGGTGTATTTTTTTGATGTTGTTGTGGTGCTTGACATTGTTACGATGTCATGCAATTGTTACTTTTGTATTCATATATATATATATATATATTAAATAACATGATATTCTAGTTACTCTAACATCATGAAGCAACTCTTAATATGTTTTCAGCATTTGTCTGCTTTAGTTTTATTTTCCATGCAAGCGTGTCCAAATATATTTTACTGATCTTGAACTCTTTTTTTTCATAACATCATTTTGATCTATAGGTAAATGTTATTGTGTTATAAACTTTTTTTTATGTGGAAATGTGTAGGAAATGTGTAGTCATGTATTCGTGTTGTTTTTTTGAAAAATTAATTATATTCATTGAACGTAATAAGCTTCCGAACTGCCGCTTGAGAGATATATTGTCAATGGGTTGTTATATGTATACAATAATTCTAATGGATAGACTGTTAGTGATATGTATGTTGATAGACATGATAGTCTTATGCAACATTTGTTGAAATTAGTGTTAGATTCGATAATGCTACAAACAATTATTCAAGAAAATAGTGTTATGCATGAAATGATGTCTACTTAAATTTTTTAATGTGCCTTTCGAAATGCAAGAAACGGTGTTGTGATGTCATTTTTATTTCTTTATTCGTGTTTGTCAATGCTTTAATGATGGTAATAGATATGCTATTTTATTATTTTATTTATTAGATCTTTTTATTTTTAAAAAAAATGTTTTGATTATGTATTAGATGTTTCGATGGTCAAAAAAAAAGAAAAAATTAAACAATAGTACAAATGTACATTTTATTTTTTTATTTTTTTTATTTTCTCTGTTAATTTTGAATATAAAGTTTTTAGATTCACTAAATTATTATATATTTGTAAAAATTATATGTGTTAATATTTTGATTGGTTAAAAATGAAATATTGATTAAAATAGATTTATGGATTATATATGTTTGCTAATTGATTTAATTTAGATGTTAAAAATGAAAAATTTAGGAAAATTAATTAAATTTTAAAAAATAGAATTATGTTTAAAATTTTATGGGTGAAAAATGAAATATTGATGAAAACATATTTATGGGCTATTTTACATTTTATAATTGATTTGGTTTAAATGCTAAATAAATGAAAAAATTAAGACAATTGGTTAAAATTTAAAAAACTATGCTTATGTGTCCAATTTTTAGATAATCCCTAGATGATGTGGCTTAAGGAGAAGATACATTGTTCTCCTTTATATATATAAATTTTTTGTAAGTATATATGAAAAGAGAGTTTCTTCTTAATTAGTTTATATGCATTTTCTGGTCTTGTGTTTGTGTATGCGATATTTTTGTTATCATTGACCAGAGCCAGACTTGAGATTTGGAGGATTCATACTAATATAATATCTATGTATAATATAGTTATTTGAAAAAATTGGGAACAAGAAGTATATATTGAAAATATCTTAATATAGATTTAAAAAAAATTGTCACTAAACTAGATTTTAAAAAGAAAATGATCAAAATAGATTTTATTAAAAAGTGTAAATATACATTTATATTCTTTAAATTAACTAATATATATTTAAAGTTTAGAGTTATGGGGTGAAAATTTCGAAGTGAAATTTAAAATAAATAATTAAAATAAAAATAATCTATTTTAGTTATTTTTTATTTTAAATCTATTTTTATAAAAAAAATTATTTGAGAAATTTGTCCATGTATATTTCATGTTATATTCAGAACTTAGGAGCGGCACTGAGTGATTCACGAGAGAGATTCATGCATCGAGATTGCATTGAACTAAATTAAAGATAACAACAAACAACACACACCCGGCTTGTGGATAGAGCTTGACAAAATCTATCTCACAACAAGGCCCAAACCAATTAAAACAAATAAAACCCCCAACTTAAACACACTTGGAGACAACAAACCAAATCCTGAGTTGGACTTGAGTGGATACACAGGCCGTAATGCGACTCCACAGTTCCCTGTTGAGTTATGAAAGTTACGTTGGAGCTTAAGGTACCCACTTTCACCCCAGTTTGCTCCCCATGAGTTACGAATAATCCAATAGTCTTCACCATTTTCTGTTGTTCCATACCCCACGACTACCACATTATGGTTTCCATACCAATGATCACATGGTCCTGTAAACACACCCTATAGTAAAAAAAAAAAAAACAACTTAGTATTGGGTTTTTAAGAGAAATCAATCTTTTTTGGTTAAAAGTGTGAGAATTACAGATTTGTAGAGTTTCATGTTTTCGGCTTCAATCATAACACTAATAGGTTGATGAGCAACGGCTTTCTTCAATGACATTTCATCATTATGAGGAGCATCCTCATAGCTATCAATGGTAACATACCGAGTTGTAACCATCTACATCATTAAAACAAGATATGAGTTACAAAACTGAAACCATAACCATAACTTTTTTTTTTGAATTACTAAGAGGTTCGGGCCGTCACTTAAACTAGGGACCTCACACGATGGCCGGGATCCTTTCCGGTTGAGATAATGATTTCTAGTTCATAACCAAAACTTCAACATAAGAGAATGGTCGTTATACAAACCTCAATGGCCTTGCACGCGGCAGTATCATTCTCAGTATAAGGATAAACTTCATCTGCTATAATTCCACCATTTTCTATAATGAACTCAAAAGCCTCAGCTGCGTTACCTCCCAAACATCCAAAGTTTCCAGAGTTTTCCCCTCTGTCGCAGTCCAACAGTTCTTGTTCCGACAAAGATACTAACTCTCCTGTATTGATCTTGTTTAAACCCTCCACCGCTCCAACAGCCGCAAACGCCCAACAACCTCCTATTTTTATCAACCGCAACCGCAATCTTAACCGCACAAAATGAAATATAATGTTTATAAGAAATAATGAACATCATTCATTCATACCACAGTCTCCTTGATCTTTGACTGAAACAACTGCACCTTTCTCTATCCAGTCAACTTCATCAGGCAATATGTCTCCTTCCTTGTATAAATACCTATCTCCTATCACTGGATCGCTTGATCTTACCATCTTCGACCCTCTCAAGTGAATAGCTCGAAACTCATCGTCGGTTAGATCCGCAAACCGGGTCAACCCGAGTTCGTAAGTCCGGTCCGGGACCGAGTTGTGTGCTTCTATCAACTTCAAGTTGTCTTTGAAGATGTTGAACCGTCTCTCTTTCTCTCCAAGAGCGTTATAGTTCTTCTGATTCTCCACAAGCCACCGCTCGTACATCCGTTGAACTTCCGCCTCGCTCCGCTTCGTCTCCGTAGCTGTAACGTCGCCGAGAGATGAGGAAAGTAACGCGGAGAGGATCACGAGAGCTATAGTTATAAACCTTACAGGAATAACCATTTTTTGCTTCGTTCTGTTGCTTTGGTTCACTTGAGATCTATGCGACTGTTGCGTCGAAGCGTTTATAGGTTGGGGAATTATTGTCATCGTGGAGAAAAGTGGAGAGCGTGAGAGATCATTGATGTGTTCTTCGTAGTAAGTGCCATCATTTTTTATCATATTATTTGCATATTCAATTATGGAAAAAGAGAAAGGAAAGTCACATCGCCACGTGATGATAGTCCCAAGAATATTATTTTATAATGTTTTATTTTGCCGGTTAATTGGCCAATTTTGTTCTGAGTCAAAACAAGAGGGATGAGCAAAGCATGATGGATAGTGATCATTTGTTGTCGGATGCAATAAATAAAAAAATTATTATTAATTCTTAATAAAACAAACTAAAATATTATATGCAAGTTACTACTATTATAAAAACAGAAACATTGAAACAGATTTTTTTATAAAATACAACTTAGTATTGTTTTTAAATAAACAACTTGGCTAGATAACTTTTGTTGGGAGATGTCGATTACCGTCGAAGCATGTGGGTGTGTTTTGCGATTTTCATAGTATTGTAACTTATGACGAAGACATCAAGTGTTCATTAGAAAAGGAGAAAAGAACCTGAAACAAATCACTGGAGAAAATAAATTAGAAAAAAACTAAAGAAGCCAACCAGAGCATAGGTGTAATCAAAATGTCATATCTTATCAATTAGAAGAATTTTATCCATGACATCGGTTTTTTTAGATTCTACACTTAACAAGAGCATACAACGAATTGGTTTCATGCCAAAAAAATTATGATTTAGGAGATATGTTATTTTTAAGTCAAAAATGACATGATTTGCCTTATTTGAAAAATCAATGGTTTAATCATTTGCAAACCAAATATTGGTGAACAAGGGAAACATATAACCATTGAGAAGACACATACAACCAACCAAGAGAGTCAAACACGTTCTTACAATGCACCAGCTTCCATCAAATTATCTAGAATCAATCATGGCTCTAACTTGTCATTTTTGGAGTCGACATCAATCAATACTGAACACCTCTTTTTCCATCAAGCTTGACATAATTTCTACCAATATTTGTGCCTTAAGAAGTTCCTAAAAAGCTTACCTACAGCCTTAAACCGTCCAGGTACAAAAACATCATTCCAGCCTTTGAATCAAGCCAATGAATTCCCAAATCTTTCAACAACTAGTTTTCTTTTTGTTTGATATCTTTCCCTTTTCCTAGATTTAGATTAATGTTTCTGAGCATATATAAGCTCCTTTAGGCATGCTATAATATTCACATTTCAATCTCTAAGAAATATATTCAGTTAATTTGTTTTATCAAAGTTTGTCTTTGCATAAAATATGTCTTTAGGATTCATTGAGAGAATCAGTGTGTTCTATAGATTTGTGTGTTTTAGGTTGTTGAGAGAATCATCATCCCTTGGATATCATAGATTAAGAGAGTCAATCAGCCCACCAAATTTAAAGAGTCAATCATCTTCTCCACCATCTCTACCAACACCCATCTTCTCCACCAGCTTATTGGATCACTTTGATCACCATTTGAGGACATGTTCATGGAGTGATTATGTGCCTACATCAGCTTATCGATTGGGTTTGTGAAAACCTATGTCCAACTCTTTATTGTCCGATTAGTACGATATTGTCCACTTTGGATTTCAGAGGCTGGTCCGCATAAATTTACTTTTGATTTCTTTCCAAAAATCTACGATGTCTTTTAGAAGAAAACCAAAAGTAAATCTATGCGAGTTTGACTATTAGACCCAAAATAGACAATATTGTACTAATCAGATAAAAAAAATTTAGACATATGTTCATACAATCCCAACAAACACTACAAAATTGAAAGTGTAATCAATCTAAGGTTTATTAAATAACCTTACATGCATTGCAAGAAACTTTGAACACTATGTGCTAGTTTTACCCTCATTATGAAGAAATTGAATCAGATTACATATAGTATTTTGTACTTGATTCAATCAGAGTAGCTAATTCTTGGTTATCTAACTTATCACCACTGTTTTGATGTAGATTAACACGCTAGTTAAGTTTAGAACTGTATAAAACTAAATTTAACTTACATAGATGTCTCTCTTAAAACAGAATAGTATTCAGTCAACTTCAACTGGGTCAAATTTTTATTATTCAAAGGATACGAGAATAATGTTGTGGAGCATATATCAGCTTACTTCTTAAACATTTACATCAAATCAAATCAACTCAAACCCAAGATAAAGTATTGAAGGCTAACGAGCATGATCCAGTCTTTAAGTGTCTAAAGACAAAAGACTTGAATCTTGGAAACTTCGGATGAAAAGCTGCCAACAATACGGTTCCTTTATTCGTGTATGTCTCTCCTCAAGCGCTACTCACAAGCACGTTAGTAGCCTTCGTGGTTGCAGTCGCTGGGCCTCGGGTCAAAGCTTTTACGCTTAATGGACTGTTTGCCTTCTGTCCACACCAAATATCATAAAAGAATCAGCCAAAGTAGCAAAACAAAACACAAAGTCTTAACCCATAAGAGAGAACAAGAAACTAACCATTCTACAAGTACCAGCCTTCAAATCACAAACAGGGTATGACTGAGGGCAGCAGCTAGATCCATCCTCACAGCAAGTGGCTGACTCTAGCGGACAACATCCCCAGCTGTAGCATTTGCCTTTGTACTCATAGAGACAACAACAAGTGGACTTGGCTGGACAAGTGTAAGACTTGTCACAAAACAACTGGTGCAGGCGGTGGTGGTTTTGGTGGGTTTGAGCTAGATGATTTGGTAGGGTAAGAAGCCATCATTGCCACACACATTTTCCTGACGAATCTTTAATGTTACGTTCGAGCTTAATGTATCCACTCTCTCCCCAGTTTGATCCCCATGAGTTCCGAATAATCCAATAGTCTTGAGCTTCTGAGGTTCCGTATCCAACAGCTACCACACCATGGTCTAAAGCTGTTCCACATGTTCCTGTAAACACACCCTGCGGAAGAAGACAAGAACACATACATAACTTTTATCTTAAAGTTCACAAATCATGCATTAAGGTTTTGCTTAGTATATTACGGATTTGTAAAGCTGGAAAGCTCGGCCACCAGCTTCAATGGCAACACTAATTGGCTGATTAGCAAGAGCTTTCTTTAAAGACATCTCATTTTCAGGAACATCCTCATAACCATCGATGGTAACAACACGAGTGTTCTCTGCAAGAAGGACAAAACAGAACATAACTCATATAAGTATTGTCAAATGTAATAACCATAAACTACATAACGTTGACACTATGATCATGAACCTATCGGTATTGCATATGTTATCATCAGTAGCGGTATAAGGATAATCTTCATCAGTATCAATACCACCGTTGTCAATAATGAACTGAAAAGCATAGTCCATGAGGACCACCACCACATCCACCATTGTAACTTGTGTCACAATCAACAAGTTCTTGCCTCCGACAGAGACACCAGTTCCCCTGTCTTGATCTGGTTTATCCCTTCAACCGCTCCAATCGCCGAAAACGCCCAACAACTTCCTATTTATAGCCAAAAAAAAATCAATACTTTCAATCGCGTGTTCCTTAACATCAATCCAGGAGTCAAATCAGGTCTAAACAAAACGATTTTTCAAAACTGATATACAAAATCGGTCTAAACATTCAAAATATAAGTCTAAGCTTCTGCTTAAACAATAATACAATATAAAAGACATAACCGCAGCTTAGGATTTTCTTGAACATTGTTTTCCAATATTAATAGCGGTTAAAACGCAAACGCAATCAAGAAAACAAGAAAAGGCCATACCACAGTTTCCTTGATCTTTGACCGGAACAACGGCGCCTTTCTCTCTCCAGTCAACTTCATCAGGCAACTTATCACCAACGTTATGTAGATACCTATCTGTCTTCACCGACTCTCTAGTCCTCTCCATCTTCCTCCTCAAGTAAATGGCTCGAAACTCTTCGTTGGGTCAGATCAGCGAACCGGGTCAACCCGAGCTCGTAACTCTGGTTCGGGACAGAGTTGTGCTCTTGCACGAACCTCAAGTTGTCCATGAAGATCTCGAACCGTTTATCTTTCTCTCCCAGACCATTGTAGTTCTTGTGATTCTCCACAAGCCACCGCTCGAACAACTTCACTTCCTCAGAGTTCGATGATCCACCTTCGCCGTGACGACGCTGAGAGAGGAGGAAAGTAGTGACACCGAGAGGATCACGAGAGCTAGGGTTGTGTATCTGATTGGAGGAGACATTGTGTTGGTTTGGTTATGTTTCTATGAGATTTGTGCAACAGTTGCGTCAAAGTATTTATAGAGAAAGTAAAGTTTTTGTCTTCGAGAAGGATAGATGTGTTCTCCGTATTGGCGCTGATGTGTTATTCATTTTTTAATGTTATGTATATAGTTTAATCTAGAAAGAAGAAGAAAAATGTGACATCACATGGGGGATATAGATACTTTCAAGAAATTTCGTTTTATTAAAAATATAAGTGTATATCTTACCCATATAATATATATATATATCAAGATTGTAAGAGAGATGATAATTCATAATTTGATTGTTAACTTCTTTCTTACTTAATTTCACCTATTGTTTAAACTGTAGTTATATATTTTTATTCGAAGTAAAACTTAGAAAACTTCTTCGGATAATTTTATTTGTTTCATTTTTACTAGATTTATATCAAGCCTTAACATGATATGTTCATATATAAAATTTTAATAATGATACTGATAAATGGGTTTTTATCATTATTTTTCCAGCTTTAATATTTACAGGATGTTTTTTAGTTTGGAGAACCTAATTCTAACCTTTCAGAGAGTAGTTTCTTACGGACTCTTTTAACCTTTCTCGGTAGGTACTACCCTTACCCCAATGACCCATCCGTGGTGCACTCACTTTGAAAGTGACAATAACACTTTTTGGAGTTGTTTATAAAGCATTTTAAAATATAGAAGTTCAAAAAAAACATCCTACTTATAATTACTTTTAAATTTTTGTCATAAAATAATTTTTAAAAAATGATTAAAGTAAATTTTATTAAAAAGTATAAATATATATTTAAATTCTTTAGATTAACTAACTTATACTTAGAGTTTAGAGTTATATGGTAAGATTTTAAAATTAAAGTTTAAACTTTTCAAAATAAAAAAAAAGTTAAAATTTTTAAAACAAATTTTTAAGATTATTTATCCTTTCAACAATATAATATTGATATCGTGGTCATACATGGGTATTATTATAAGCTACACCAGCCGATGAAATATTCCGTTTCTCAATTATTTTTCAATTGTGTCTTGGTTGCTTGCACCCTACAAACTCGTATTTGATAATTTCAATTCGGAGAGTAGAACAAGGAACTCTTCCTTCAATTCGATTAATATTTTATTATGTACCTTATCAGAAAAAAAGATCTTTATTATGTAATCGTCGTTTCATATTATCTTGTTTAACCAAATAAGCAAAACATCTTTAAAGTTTTACTTATGCGTTCTCCTATTGGTTACTAATACATTAGTACTACCATTCTTAGGTAAGTCTGTGAGATTGAATCGTTTCACTCGTATTAAAAGCAAGGCAATTGTGGACGCTTTCTTGACACAACGCTGCTCTGTGCATATGGGTAACCTTCAAACTTAAAGGTTTATGGTCTCTTTTAGCTGCTTCACCATTTGGTATAATCTATTGGTTAAAATTTAAAAGATTTCTACACCCATATCTGGAATTTGAAATCGAGACAACATAATTTTTTTGCAGATTATAGAATGCAAAATTTATTAAAAGTTCTAGAGTACTACAAATAAGTCGTTTGTTGTGGTCGTCTACTTAGGCATGTCCATCAAAGATGTCGTATATTGGTTGTCCTACTTAGGCATGTACATCGAAAGTGTCGTATATGCAAAGCCGTCCATCGATCAAGTGTTTTGGAGAAGGATTCGTCATAAAATCATTATCCGTGAAGTTGTTCATTCAAAATTTCATAAGTTACATGTAATTTATTATCAATGTAATAAAATAATAATTATATGGTGATATAATTGTTACCCAATATTAAAAAAAAAAAGCAAGGCAATTGAAATATGGATGGATGGTTATTATTCTCAATGGATGCCGTGGTGTCTGTTTGCACAATTTTTTTTTTGTACGAAAAAATCCATGATATATAAACAACCTAAAGCCATACAAATAGTATCCACTCCTTTTTTTGAAAGAAAGATCTTCTAAATTTACTTTTTGTTCCACAATATTAAATTTTCTAGAATTTTAAAATACTTTTAGTAATAAATGTTGATAAGCTGTATACTTTTTTAAAAACACCAGTTACGAATATTTGAATTGGTTAAATACTATTGGTTAACAGTTATTAAAAAACAAATTTGTATGCTAAACAATTTCGTTATAAACATTTTTTGTCTGCATATAAACATTCATTATATTCTTAATATGCATAAATACTCTAGAAAACTTTATTTCTGAAACGGATAAAGTATTCTTTTTAAAACATTTAAGGTAGAAGGAAAAATTGTAAAAATGACTGTAGAAACAGAATTAGTAAGTCTTAAAAGCCAGATGGCTAAAAAACTGGCTGTAGAAACTTTACAATTACTTAAGTCTCTCAACAGCTGTAGATTTAATAAATACAGTAAACATATAAACTAATTATACAGTACTGTCCAAGTCTTTATTGAATATTCTGAAGATTATGAAGAGGTATGTTCATCTAAATATTCTATACACTACTTGCTCAATAATTTGGAGGAAAATATAACATTTCAATGTTCTACCCATGTTTTCTATATTATTTGTTCAAATTGTCACTTCAAAACCAGATGGATCTTTTAATTTTCCGAGAAGTGAAGCAAAAATCTCATTGGTTTTGATCATTTTCTTATGTCTTTTGTTTTAACTATAATAGTTACTAATTTCTCAAAAAAAACTATAATAGTTACTTAAGCTATTAATTTTTTTGCCTTGAAGATGTAGTTCTCATAAGTCATAATTTTGAACCGTTCTTTTTGATGTTGTACAAATCAAACAAGAGAGAAAGTTGGTAGATAAGATCATAGTTCCATAGGCAACGTGATAAATGGCCGGACAACGTGCAAATATTTATTTTTTAACTACCGTACTGACATCTTAACTTTAATATAATTAAGATAAAGGATGACTCATCTTTTAACTTTAATATAATTAAGATAAAGGATGACTCATCTTTTATCGAATGGTCGTACGCACCAAGACAAAAAAGGATAATCATTGATCATAATTCATGAAGTAATGTTAATTTTAAGGAAATTTAAAATCATTTTATCTTTAGATTACTCCCCAAATTGATCCCTTTGACTACACCAGACACTAAAAAGGGGTCATTTTTCTATCTTTTTAGACGTTTTTCATATGATCCTTTCATGATAGAGACAAGCCAATTGAATAGTACTTATTATTGACCTGGTGACATACGTTGGATTATCATGAGCTTCTATTAACTGGGCCAATACTTATTTCATGGACTATAATTAGTCCCTTCTATACATCATGGGCTAATAATTGTTTCTGATGCTTATTTGATTCTAAGACCACCTTCAACGCTGGAACCACTTGAGGTTTCTATTTTTTTTTCTTTTCTAATTCTTTTTAAAATAATTAAAAAAGACATGTCGCAGCCCGGCGAACAGTTCAAGAACATAATTCTTAATTCAAAGTTTTTGAACTAGTTTTAAGAAAAGTTGTGGGCCCACCCCTTCTAGAACCCCTAAAATACTTCCCATTGGAAGTGGTCTAAGTTCTAACTAAAATAGTTAAAATAGTTAAATGACGATCGTATAGGTTACCAGGTGGCCAGTTGCTTGTTTGTTTGTTTAGTTTCCAAAATTTTAAACTTTTTAAACTAATACGTTAATAGTTGTAAATTATGTAGAATGCAATGTTTTCGTGTGTTTTTTTATCAATTGGATATCTCCCAAGAACATGAAGTTATATCGTAAATACCCTTCTAGGAATTCAAAATTCTTTTTTTTGAAACGAGATTGTTTGGCAAGTAATCCTTCCAGTAGGTTGTTTGCCTTGGTCCTTGGACGTCCATAGCTTGTTCTATTAGATTCAGAACATGAAATTCAAACGGACGCTGTTCTGACCAGAGTCGTGCCTGAATATAAACCAATTAAACATAACTTTGGAGCTTTTAAAAACTATATGTATTTATTAAAACTAGACAAGGTATGCATTATTGGGCTTCATGGCATTAAAATTGTCTACCGCGGCATGGTTCTGATATTGTTAATGAATTAGGTATGATTAGTTACATAATTTTCAATGTTAATGGGGAGATTGACTTAATCATTGTTCATGCTATTGCTTGTATGATACATGCATGCATTGTCTTGTTTCTTCTGTCTAACATATACAGAGAGAGAGAGAGGAGAGAGAGAGAGAGAGAGAGAGGAGAGAGAGAGAGAGAGAGAGAGAGAGAGAGAGAGAGGAGAGAGAGAGAGAGGAATAAAAGTACAATCCAAAGAAGAAAAATAGATTGGATAAAGCTCATATGGAAAGAAAAAAGAAACTTATCCGAGAGTGGCAGTGATTGTTAGGAATGTGGGAGATCAAATCAATTAAATACTGCAAAAGAGTATTTATAAGTTGTATCTTGAATATTGTGTGTTTAACACAAAAGACAGAAACGAATGAGTTGGGAAAAACTTGAGGGAGAAGAGAGAACCGCGTGCACTGTCCAACGACAGTGCAGGGTTGACTGGAGACAGAATGGGTCGTGGAGAGGCGCACTGTTCTCTACACACGCCTGTACCCTCACTTCCTCTCAACGACAGACGACTTCGTTTAGAGTTCTTTATCATGAGAAATAAAATCATATAATCAAGTATTGTGATTTTCAGACCATGCATGGTTAATGGTTTCTCGTTGTTAGTGCTTAAATTAGTGATTTATAAACTTCTATTATGTACTCAACAATACACCAGTTAACTATACACTCATGGTACTGTTTTAATTTCGGATATTATTTTTTGTTCTTTTTTCTTTAATTGAAAAAATGGTTAAACCTAAGTTTATTAAAAACATAGATCTAACTCCGGATGGGGAGGTGCAACTCATGAATAGATTATCTTCCAAGTATTCAAATGGGCCGTAAGGCAATGGACCATATTCGCGTAGGCTAAAGCTAATAATAATTATTTTCTTGTCTGTCGTTAACATATGAAAAATTGTTAGCAATCTTTAAACCTTACAGTAATAATGCTTTGTAAACAACTGGACAGGGAAATTAGAATCTCGTTACTGGCAAGAAGACATCGGAAAGGATAGGTTCAACTCCTCTCCTTTTGATTGGTCCATAGTTAAGCTCACTTGGTGCAAATTCTATGGTTTCTCACTGGTTTTAAATTTTGTTGGCCAAAGAAGCATATGGTTTTAACAGATGTATTCAGACACTGATTTAATAATATTATTTACATTTATCCAAAAAAAAGCTTTGTAGCCAAACCAAGAAATATATAATACTAGTTCAGTTTTTACTTTTAAAAAGGTAAGAATGTAAATTCTCGTGGTTGCATCTCGTTTCTTCACTGTGAAATAATAGATGATAGGTGTCGAGCAACTGAAACAAACATATTAGCATAGTATTTTATACATCAAGCTTTATAAGGCCATGATTAACGCAGGTTTCTTAACTTGGGTTTCTTAGAGAAAGTTAAGAAACTGTTTCTTAAGTTTAACTGAAAAAGTTAAGAACCGGCTCTTAAAACTCTTAAATAAGAAACAGTTTCTTAACTTTCCTTAAGAAAACTAAGAAACAGTTTCTTAACTTTTCCTAAGAAACTCAGTCTAAGAAACCACCATTAATCATGCCCTAAGGCATCATTAACCGGGTATATTAGGGAGTTTCTTTAGTGGTGGGTCCCACAGTGGGACCCCTTTTTTAAAAAAACCGATTGCCGAAACTGCAAAATAAGGATCGATCTTGGTCAAGTTTTAGTACTGTGCGCGGGCCCCACTGACACGTGGCGGCCCGCGATTGATTCTCTTTTTATTTTTATTTTTTTTAATGAAGGGAAAAAAAAACTGGAACCCACCGGGATAATGATGGTCTAAGGCCATGATTAACTCAGATCTTTTAAGTGGGGTTCTAACGTAAAATTTGTCTTTTTAATTTTTTTTTTTATATTTTTCCCGCTAAGAGACGGCTCTTATGATTCTTATTTAAAAGACGGTTCTTAGATTTTTTTTAGTTAAAAACTAAGATACATCTCTTAGAAAAGCTAAGAACTCCAACTTTAGAGACTCGGTTAATTCTGCTCAAAAGTTACCTAATTGATTCCCATAACACTAGGACATCTACGTGTGTGGTGAACTTACCACTGGGCTTATATACCAAGGGCTAAAAGACAAAATTATTCGATCATATATGCATGTATAAGTGAAAAAAAAAAGAATTGTAACGAATTGTCAAATTATATTGCAACATTGGACCGAACCTCTCTTTCTATAGATCAGTACAAAACATATACATAACAATATAGTTCGAAACCTAATCGACCGTACCAAACAAGCATCCAACTCAGGTAGCCTTCCTTCATAACTTCTAAAGATACAAACAGATGAGAATATTAAAGTAAAAATGGGGTCGACTGTGCAAGTGTTGTGAGAAAACGAGGGAGGAGAGAACGAAGCTGGACCAGCTTCGAAACACTCCTATCTTCATTCTTTGACCCTTTTGACTTGCTCCATTACCACATGCATGAGAGGAGACCGTGACAATTATTTTGATGGGATCTATGTATACGTTGGTTTCGGATGAACTACGGATTAATAATAGAGTTCACAAGATTTTGGTATCAAACTTGTTGTGATTGTAAAAAAAATAAAAATTTAGACAAATAATATCTAATATATAAAATGTTTAAATTAAATTATTATGAGGAGTTCCGGAAGGAGTCCAAAACCAAATCTATGTGGGGTTTCTTTATTCCGTACAAAATCAAAAATATCATATTAATTTTAGGAAAGAATTGGACATAGTGTTGAAAAACATTAACCATTAGTATTAGAGCCGAGATGATAAAAATCTGCAAAAAACACCAAAATACCTTCAAATTTGAAGAAGCGCCACTTTTGATGGGAAAGGAGAGGTCATGGGAATTATAGAAGTTTCAGTCATGGAAGTATCCTTAAGGGCGACTTCGCGATAAGCGTGTTAGAGACTTGTGTCGAAAATCCTCTCCTTAATAGTGATACAAAAATTAGGTAGATATTCTTAACGGTGCAATAAGCTTTAGGTGAATAAATCTTAATAGTGTAACAAAGGTTAGGTGAAGAGTCATATTGCTAGATTTCACTAGAGGCTGGAACCAAAAGTTTATGTGATACTTAGTTTTGAGAGGAGATATTTTATGAATGAAAATAGAATTTCACATTGACAATTTAGATAAATAATGTCTAATATACAAAAGGATGTCTAACTTTGAATTGGTACAAAATCTTTTGAAAAAAATACAAAACTAAATCAATTCATGCTTGTTTATTCGGCTTAAATTAGACAATCTCTTATTACTCGACCTTGGAACAGTTGGGCATGGTCTTGAAAAAGACCAACACAACTAATATAACAACACGTCTTATTAGATTAAACACTCACATATGCATTGTTTTCTTTTACTTGTCTATCGTTAATTTTTCTAGTTGTCTTTAATTTGTCACGCTCAATCTAATTGCCTTCAATAATAATCTGTCATCAATTATTAATGTCATTTTCATAGCTACTAATACCTCACTCACCACCCTTTAAGAAATTTAAAAAGATGTGCACAAGAATAATGAATTCTAGTTTGGTTCTTTGTCCTAAAAATAGGTTACTGGTATTATATTCGTCCGCTAAATATATAAACCAAGATCATTTTCGGTCACTCAGAAACAAAATACACATAAGAAAGCTTTTTTAGTTGTTCCCATGAGTATGCAAAGACAAGAAGGTTCTGCCCGTTTGTTGTTCATTCACATTAATGTCTGCAAATAAATTAAATTAAAATTTTTAAAGAAACAATCAATAAAATTAAAATCAGAAGAAGCATATCACAATTTTTAGGTTCGCCCACCTACCGAATTTATTTTGATTTGATGTTTATGTCGTGGATAATATTGTCTCCGTTCGATAATTTCCTTTTTAATATCAAACCCCTCCATTAAGAAAATTAAAATTAGAACACATTTGTTTCGGTATATAGAGTATCTTTATACCTTGTGTTGTGTGCAACAAGAATTGTTTTCTAAATGTGATTATGTTACCTAAATTCTTTTGAAGTGACATCAGGTTTTATGTACACGACATCTTCTACAAAAGTCTCGATTAAGTTTTTTTTTTTTTGAAAAGAAGTCTCAATAAAGTTATTGTTGAAACTTCGATCATACTTAACTCCAAGGCATCAACATATCTTAAATTTCACTACTTTGAATAAATAATTGGGCGAAGTCTGCATTTTCAATCTCCATATCAAACTGGATCTATGGTTCCGACTTACCAGTCTTCAATATTAAAAATATATGTTCATTGCCAAAAGGAAACGGGAGCTAAAGTTACAAGCTAGTAACTAGTTTTTGACTCATGAACTCATCACCATAGAATAGCTATTAATCTATGACAACTTTTATCCCTAGTTTTGTAGAATTGTGAGTTTCTATGATTTTGGAGTTTTATAAATTATGGAGAAAAAAGAACCCAATAAAGCATTGATAGACGCGTGCAAAAAGAAGTGGTTTTCTTAGTATACGTGAATCAAAAAACGAGTCAAAGATTTTGCTATAAAAGAAAAAAAACAGCCAAGCTTTTAAGATTTGGTTGTATTATTATGGGGTGGGGGTGATTATCACAGCCTTTGATGTTAACAGAAGCAAGTGGAAGTTGTCTTCTGGTGGACCTTCCTCGTTCCTAGTCTTTCGCAATTTACTGATTAGTTTGACCCAGTTTCCATTATTATTATTTATAGTAACAAAATCTAACACTATATATAAACCGAGATCTGATTTTTATTTTTGTATAATAGACATCAATATTGAAAAATTGCCAAAAATACCAGAAGTGAAGTGCTATTTCAAATATATTTTCAATCAAAAATAGATTAACATTTGAGTTTTATACTTTAATAATAATTATTTAAGGTTTAGTGTTAAAGGAGTGTGGTTGTGTTTCTAAATGTTTTATAAATATTTTTAAAAATTAGTTTAATTTATTTTCATCAAAAAGTTTAGAGTATTTTCACAAATAATCATTTATTAATGATAAATTTGAAAAATAATATCAAATTTGTGGTAGTTTTTTCCATCAATGTTTTAGTGGTCGTGGGTAGTGGTTAAAGCGATTGTAACTGGAAGCTTTGGATTGGAAAAAGTGTGTAATGTCATGATTATACATAATTGTGATTTCTAGTCTTACCTTAACTGCAGAGAAATAGTGTATTTCTGACATAACTTTTTGTGTCGTGTTTATTCTATCATGTACTTTATACCAGTGCAGATTTTATAATGAACTTATTAAAAAAATTAAATTACCGTACGAACTTTTAAAATCGTGCAAAAATTAATGTTGACGATAACGGTGGTTAGTCAACCATTTAATCAATTAAACGACGTTGTTTTAGGAAATATTGTAAAATTAAAATTTTGCGGTTGCCGGGTATCAAACCCACATTTTCTAACGTTTTATTAAAATCTCCAAACCACTGAACCACCGATGTTGATTGGTAATTTTAATTTTACAATATTTCTTAAAACATGGGTTCGATACCCCGGAAACCGCAAAATTTTAATTTTACAATATTTCCTAAAACGAACGTCGTTTAATTAATTAAACGGTTGACTAATCACCGTTATCATCACCATTAATTTTTGCACGATTTTAAAAATTCGTATGGTAATTTTAAATTTTTAAATAAATTCGTTATGAAATCCGCACTGGTATAAAGTACCTGATGGAATAAGCCACCACACAAAAAGTTCAATGAGAAATACGTCATTTTCTCCCCTTAACTGCCGAACCTGATGCATTAGGGCATGATTAATGCAGGTCTCTTAACAAGGGGTTCTTATTTTTTAAGAGACCGTATCTTAATTTTAACTAAGAAAACTTAAGAACCGTCTCTTAAATAGGAGACATAAGAGACGTCTCTTATCCGGAAAAATATAAAAAAAAAAAAAAAAAATTAAAAAGAGGACAAAAAAATTAAGAACCCCATCTTAAGAGACCCGGGTTAAAGATGGCCTAGCTTGTATATTATGGAAAAAAAATAAGAATATAAAATACTTTATCTTCCAACCTTTCAAAAGGGCATATCTCTTCAGAAAACTAATATTAATACCTTATTATTTTATATGGGACGTCGATAATGTTTTGGACGTATAATAGAGCATAAATAAACTTGTAAGATCATCATCATAACGAGATGTATAATTGTATATCATCCACATAAAGCTTGAGCTTCACTTCACTTCTAAGATGCGACTTTCCCCACAAGATACATTACGTAGATGGCATCTTAATCATGTTCTACTAACATATATTTTATTTAAATAAAAATTCCAGCAGTTTTTTTTTTATTTTTCAAAGTTATAAATGGCACACGTGTGGGCTCATAGTCAGACAAGCTCGTCCCCTTCTTCCACCTCAAGACTCTCCAGCTTTCTCTCTCAGTTTTATAATGCCGAGAAGTTTAGAAGCCGTTGGATCTAGGAATCCAAATACCATACCATTTCAGATGTTCAATCTCACTAGAACTGATGCGTGACCCGGTAACCGTCTGCACCGGTCAAACCTACGACCGAACAAGCATCGAGTCATGGGTCTCCATAGGAAACAACAACACGTCGACATGTCCTGTCACACGTGCTCCTTTGTCCGACTTCACTCTCATCCCAAACCACACTCTCCGCCGTCTCATCCAAGAATGGTGCGTCTCTAACCGCTCCAACGGCGTCGAGCGTATCCCTACTCCCAAACAACCCGCTGATCCAACCTCCGTTCGTTCTCTCCTCAGCCAAGCCTCCGCCACGTCCGGAACTCACGTCTCTCTTCGCTCCCGCGCCGCCGCTCTCCACCGTTTACGTGAATTCGCGCGCGATTCGGAGAAGAACCGCGTTTTGATCGCAGGGAATAGCGGTAAAGAGATTCTGATCAAGATTTTGTTCTCCGACGAGCTGGTCTCCGAATCGCTAGCTCTTCTAATTACGCTCCCGATGACGGAGCATGATCAGTGCGTTTCTATCGTTTCGGATCCGGTTCGCGTCGAGTTTCTGACCCGGTTACTATTCGATTCCTCTATAGAAACGCGAGTTAACGCCGCCGCGTTGATAGAGATGGTGTTGACGAGAACGAAGACGGATGATCTGAAAGGAAGGTTTTAACCTCGGAGTCAATATTCGAAGGAGTTCTCGATCTTCTACGTGATCCTCCGGTTACGTCACACCCACGGCGAGCTCTCAAGATCGGAACCCAAAGCGTTATTCGCGCTCTGCCTCGCGAAAAACACGCGCCACCTCGCGGTATCCGCCGGCGCGCCGGAGATTCTAATCGACCGGCTCGCGGCGGGTCTAGACAGGTGGGATACGGAGAGAGCGTTAGCGACGGTGGAGATGCTCTGCCGAACGCCGGAGGGATGCGCGGCGTTCGGCGAGCACGCTATGACGGTGCCGGTGCTCGTGAAGACGATTCTGAGGGTTTCGGATCGTGCGACGTATTAGAGGATAAGCCTCTTCACGATAACTACTATTAGTTTAATTTAGATATTATCCTTGGTATATTCTTTCTGTTATTAGTCGATCCCACGTATCGCTCAACCTATTGTAATATATATAGAGATATCAATATACATCTCCATTCAAGGGAAACACATCTTCTTATATGGTATCAGAGGGTTCCGATCTCTGAACCCAACGCTTCTCCTCCTCTCTTACTTTTATTCTCTCTTCTCGTTGTCTATAATGGCGGCTCCCCCTGCTCAACTCGAACGTGCCTATGGCGTCACCAACATCAAGTCTCACGTTCCCTTCCTTCTCGACATTGATGACGGCAACTATGACGCATGGCGCGAGCTTTTCCTCATCCACTGCCAGAGTTTTGACGTCGCCGGTCACCTTGACGGAACACTCCTCCCCGCCAATGCTGATGATAATGCGTGGACAAAACGCGACGGCCTCGTAAAGCTATGGATCTATGGGACTCTTTCTAAGAACTTGTTCAAAAGTACCTTCAAGACAGGGGGAACTTCCCGAGAAATCTGGCTACGGCTCGAGAACTTCTTCCGTGATAACAAAGAAGCTCGTGCAATTCAGCTTGACCACAAACTTCGAACCCAAGAAATTGGGGATCTCTCTATTCATGCCTACTGTCAGGAACTAAAAACAATTGCCGATCTTTTAAGCAATGTTGATGCTCCAGTCTCAGAACGGACGCTCGTTACATACCTCCTGAATGGCCTCAATGGAAAATATGACAACATCATAAATGTCATAATCCATAGACAACCATTTCCTACGTTTGAGGAAGCTCGTTCAATGCTCATCCTAGAAGAGGATCGTCTGGGCAAAGGCAAGAAACCACAACCTCACAAAGACGAGTCTTCCTCTTCCCCAAAGGTCCTCGTTGCATCGGCTTCACCCAAGGAACAGAGACCGCAACAACAATCGCCAATCAACAACAACGAAGCTTCAACAACAGAGGATCCAGAGGAAATGGACGTTTCCGAGGAAGAGGCCGCAATCATCAACAGCGACCACCGTACACACCCTGGAACAATCTTTTTGGCCTAATGGGTATCCGATGTGGCCTCCACAGCAGTTCAATCCCTAGAATCAGCTTCCTCTCCCGCAATTTCCTCAACCAGGCCTTCTTGGTCCACGACCACAACAACAACAGCTCCATCCGGGTTCACATCAAAATGCGAGTCATCAAAAGCACGAACCGACAATGGACTTTGCATCGGCCTTCAACACGATGACTCTCATCGATCCGACAGACAATCAATGGTACAATGGACTCTGGTGCAACTGCACATCTCGCAAACAACACAGGTAATCTAAAGTCTGTTATTAATGAAAGCACCAGAAAAAACAATAACCGTTGCAAACGGAGGTAAGGTTCCAATTAATTCTTCGGGCTCTTTTTCTTTTCACACCAACACTCGCCCTTTATCTTTAAACTCAGTCTTGGTAACACCTACTATTATCAAAAATTTGATCTCTGTCCGACAGTTTACCAAAGACAACTCTTGCTCTATAGAATTTGACCCTTTTGGTTTTACTGTGAAGGATCTTCGCTCACAGAGGAGGATACTCCGCAGTGACAGCTCAGGGGACCTCTACCCTCTCATTCCTTCACCAAATAAAGACAAATCTCAACATCAAGCTCTTCTTACAACTACTTCTACCGTTTGGCACCGTCGTCTTGCCCATTGCAGTGACCAAACTTTAAATTCTTTACTTTCAAATTCTTTCTTATCATGTAATAAACGAGATTTGCCTCATTTGTGTTCAGCTTGTCAATTTGGAAAACAAACAAAGCTTCCCTTCTTTCTTTCAAATACGACTGTCACTCACCCCTTCGACATCGTACATTCGGACCTATGGACGTCACCTATCCAGAGTCTAAGTGGGATCAAATACTACGTTCTTTTCCTTGATCACTACTCTCACTTCCTCTGGGTATATCCCATGCGGTATAAACATGAAACATTCTCCAAATTTCTGCATTTCTCAAATTTTGTTAAAACTCAATTTGGCAGGGAAATAAAGTCATTACAATGTGACAATGGAGGTGAGTTTAACAACTCGTATTTTCATGAGTTCTTCGCATCTAAAGGGATAACTTTCCGTTTTTCTTGTCCTCATACTTCCCAACAAAACGGAAAGTCGGAAAGGATGATACGCACGATCAACAACGCTGTGCGAAGTCTCCTATTCCAAGCCCACCTACCTTCTTCTTTCTGGGTAGAGGCGCTTCACACGGCCGTCCATATACTCAACATCTTGCCTTCAAAAGCCATTCAAAACAAAATCCCATTCTCGGTACTGTTTAATAAACCTGTCTCCTATTCTCATTTAAAGGTCTTTGGATGTTTATGTTATGCAAACACTAACCATTCCAACAATCCAAAGCTTTCTCCAAGATCAGCCAAATGTCTCTTTCTTGGCTATCCACAAAACCACAGAGGGTAATCGGTGTTTTGATTTATCAACAAGAAAAATAGTCATCTCCCGCCATGTCAATTTTGATGAATCTTCTTTCCCATATGCAGAATCTACTCGCAAGACAGACTCTGACTATGATTTCCTATCAACCGAAAATGAACCATCCCCTCTGTTTCGTCAAATATTGGAGAAGCCCACTGCAACTCCAGCTTCTTTGGTCCCACCCTTAGAAGCGCCAACTCCCTCAACCCAAGTGGTGAGAGAGGCACCACGGCATCCCATGTCCACTCGTTCCAAACATGGTATTTCAAAACCCAAACAGATTATTTCTCTTCATACACAAACACATTCCCTCTTCCAAAAAGCCATATTAAAGCGCTCGATGATCCTAATTGGAACCCTGCCATGAAAGTGGAGTACGATGCTTTTATTAAAAATAAGACTTTTGATCTTGTGCCAAGGCCACCGAACACTAACATTGTTCGCTCCATGTGGTTATATAAACACAAGTTTGATGCAAATGGAGACTTCACAAAGCATAAAGCTAGACTTGTAGCTAATGGCAGGTCTCAGGAACAAGGGGTGGACTTCGACGAAACATTCAGTCCTGTGGTCAAACCGGCAACCATACGGACAGTTCTCCATGTCGCTCTCACACGCAATTGGCCTATCAACCAGTTGGACGTCCAAAATGCCTTCCTCCACGGTACATTGGACGAGACGGTATATATGTTTCAGCCCCCAGGTTTTGTGGATCCTTCCAAACCCCATCATGTTTGCAAATTGAACCGCTCAATCTATGGTTTGAAACAAGCTCCTCGTGCTTGGAACGCAAGATTTGTTTCCTTCATCACATCTAAAGATTTCACTCAAACAAAATCGGATGCTAGTTTTTTTGTTTACAGGAAAGGTAACCTTACCGCGTATCTCATCCTATACGTAGACGACATCATTCTTACGGCCTCCACCACTTCTCTCTGAGATACGATCATTCAACTGCTCAAGTCCGAGTTCCCCATGACAGACTTGGGACAAATACACTCCTTCCTCGGCATCTCTGCAAAGTTCAATACAAAGGGCCTTTTCCTGAACCAAACACGTTACGCCACTGACATCATCCATCGTGCAGGCATGAATTAGTGTAAACCCTGCAAAACGCCCGTTGACTTGTAGTCCAAGCTATCCGCTAATGAAGGCAAACCTATCACCAATCCCACGGAATATCGGAGTCTCGCTGGCGCATCTGCAATACTTGACGTTCACTCGCCCAGATATATCATATGCTGTTCAGCAAATTTGCTTGTTCATGCACGATCCACGCGACTCCCATCTCCAGGCGTTGAAAGAATAATCCGATATCTGCAGGGCACTACGTCCATGGGCTTGCAACTCCTGAAGAAACAGAGCATGACTCTCACGGCTTACACCGACGCGGATTGGGCAGGATGTCCAACAACACATCGCTCCACCTCCGGTTTCTGTCTATATCTAGGCGACAACCTTATCTCTTGGTCCGCCAAACGACAGCCCACAGTGTCCAGATCAAGTGCAGAGGCCGAATACAAGGGCGTCGCCAATGCTGTCGCTGAATCCTGCTGGCTACGCAACTTACTCCTGGAAATGGGCAACCCTCTGCAACAGTCCACACTAGTCTACTGTGACAACATAAGCGCCGTTTACCTCTCCTCAAATCATGTTCAACATCAACGGACGAAACACATTGAAATAAATATACATTTTGTCCGGGAAAAGGTTCTCTTGGGCGAGGTTCGCGTTCTTCACATTCCTTCCACACTGCAGTACGCTGATATCTTCACCAAAGGCTTGCCGTCCACAATTTTCATCGCTTTTCGATCCAGTCTTGGTGTGACAGAACCCACGCTGCAACTGCGGGAGGGTATTAGAGGATAAGCCTCTTCACGATAACTACTATTAGTTTAACTTAGATATTATCCTTGGTATATTCTTTCTGTTATTAGTCGATCCCACGTATCGCTCAACCTATTGTAATATATATAGAGATATCAATATACATCTCCATTCAAGGGAAACACATCTTCTTATACGACGGAGTACGCGGAGGGAGCGTTGTTGGCGCTTTGCACGGAGGAGGAACGGTGGAGAGAAGAGGCGGTGGCGGCGGGAGTGGTGGTTAGGTTGTTGCTGATGGTGCAAGAGTGAGTGTACGGAGAGAGCGAAGAGGAAAGGACATAAGCTACTGAAGCTTCTGAGAGACACGTGGCCTGATTACTCCTTCGCTAACTCCGATGGTTTCGGCTGCAGCGAAGTGGTCCCCTTTTGAATTTTTTTAATTTTATTTTATTGTTCCACAGTAATTATTTTTAGTCTTTTCTATGTTTTTAAAACTAGTAGAAAAAGAAAAAGAGAACACGTAAAGTGGTCTGTTTTTATGAAAGAAATGTGAATTAAAAGGATACATAAAGCTTGGATGACCATAATTTATATACTGATTTTTTCTCTAGTGTATGTAACTGATTGTCTTTGGGAGCTGGGGAAAGTTGTTTAATAGTCAAATGGAAGATATGCGAAAGGCCTTTAAAACCATTCTTCATATGATGCAAGTGTTCTGTATATTACCAACACTTAGGAGGGTGGTGTACTGAATTTTATATGATTGTAAGGGAATTGAAAATTTTGGTGTGATTTTGTTAAAACACTTTAGAATCTCATCTAAAATTATGAGATTTTGATTTTTTTTTATAACTAAGAAACTTCCTTTAAACACTCTGAAAACATTTAAAACATTCTAAAATCTTTAACTTAAATTTTGTTCAATAACAGTGGATTTCAAAATATTTTATGAAATACAAGTTCAAAAACACTGGGTTTAAAAATACTTTTAAATTTTTTTATTTGAATAACAATAAATTTGTCATTTTAATATAAATCATTTAAGTTGAATATACCCCCTATTAGCTAAGTTGTATGATGTATAGCTCTTGATGAATGACAAGAGTTTCTGATAAAATGTCATTAGTTTACAAAAAAGAAGAAGATGAAATGTCATTATAGTGTTCTCTGCTTTACATGATGTAGAGCGCTTGTTGATTTTATCTTCTTTATGAGCTTAAGTATGGGCCGAAGCTTAATATATCCAGCCCAATAAAGTAATAAAAATGGAAAACTCAGTTTGGTTTCCAGGTCTAGGTGGATACATTTC